>PVKN010037825.1:0-11370 GCA_004027915.1 Capromys pilorides
CTGTTATTTGTGTACAGGAATGTTACTGATTCTTGAGTGTTGGCTTTGTATCCACTTATACTACTGAATTTGGTTGTTAAATCTAGAAGTGTTTGGTGGAGTTTTGGGATCTTCTATGTGGAGTATCATGTTATTAGCAAATAATGATAATATAGCTTCTTCTTTTTCTATCATTACTCCTTTTATTTTCTTCCATTGTCTAATTGCTCTGACTAATGTTTCCAGAATTATATTGAATAATAGTGGTGGCAGTGGACATTCTTGCCTTGTTCCTGATTTTAGAGAGAAAGGTTTCCATTTTTGCCCATTTAGTATGACTGTGGGTATTGTTTTGTCACAGATGATCTTTATCAGATTGAGATAAAGGCCCATCTATTTCAGTTTTCTGTAAGGTTTTATCACGAATGGATGTTGGACTTTGTCAAATGATTTTTCTGTATCTTTTGAGATGGTCGTGTAGATTTCTTCCTTGGTTTTGCTAGTATAGTATATTACATTTATTGATTCGTGTATTTTAAACTGTCCCTGCATTCCTGGGATAAAATCTATTTGGTCATGGTGTATAATTTTCTTGATGATTTCTGCATTCTGTTTATCAGAATGGGCCCCCAAATTTCAGTGGACCCTCAAAATTCATAAAGTTTTTAGAATACCTGTAAGTTCTGAAAAACTATGAATTTCAGATATGGTCAGAAAAAATGCCTACAAATGCCTATTTTTGATACTTTAAACCTTGAATATGCTATGTCTCCTCCAATTATATAATTTGATTTAATAAAATATTGCATTAATGAAGCCTTAGAAGGTGAAGGACATTTTGGTGGTAGCTCAGGGATTTTAGGGTCTTAGGAAGAACAAAATCAAGAATACTTAAGATAGCTATGCATGGTACAGCAACCTGTTATGATGTGGGAATGTTGGTGCACTGGCCCCAGATGGGTTGCAGGGCAGCAGCCAACCAGCGGCAAGAGGAACTGAACAACTCTCTCAGATTGGCTGTTTTCAAACCTTCCAGCAGAAAACCAATTATTAGTTAGGTTCTCAGAAAGGATCTGCAAATAGCTGAGGTCCCGAATGCAGAACTGCAACTTCATGAGGATATACCGTATCTTACTGATGAGTTTCCCAACTATGTTCATTAGAGATATTGGACTTCATTTTTTCTTCTTTTTATTGGATCTTTCTCTATCTTGGGTGGCAGAATAAGATTTGCTTCCAGGAATGAAAGTGGGCAGGTAAGCCCTATCTACAAGGAAAGGAGTGTCACTTCCTTTTCCAGTGTATTAAAGAGTTTGCGGAGTAGTGGCATTACATCTTCTTTAAATTTGTTGTAAAAATAAACACATTTGAAAAGCTTATCATCACTGATCAGTCAGGAAATGCAAATTAAAACAATACTGAGATTCCATCTCACCCCAGAAAGAATGGCTATTATCAAGAAATCAAACAATTACAAATTCTGGTGAGGCTGTGAGGAAGAAAGGAACTCTTCTTCACTGTTGGTGGGAGTGTGTAGAATGGTACAACCACTGTGGGAATCAGTGTAGAGGTTCCTCGAAAAATGAAGCTAAAGTTTTCATTTCACTCAGCTATTCTTCTGTTTTTCTTCCTGAAAGGATTAAAAGCATCATACTACACCAATATATACACACCCACGTTTATAAAAGCACAATTTGTAAGAGCTAAATCTTGGAAATAGCCTAAATGAGCCAAACAAGATGAGTGGATAAAAAAGATATATATGATGGCATATTATTCTGCTATAAGGAATACATTTGCGCCATCCCCCTAACTCCAGCTGCGACTACACCCGCCATCCTGACTGGCCACACTGTGACCAGGCAAAGACACTCCCAGCCCCACGTCCATTCCCTGGAGCTACGACTCCAACCACAGTCCTGAACCATGGGGTCTCCCGGCAGTCGGTGGGCCGAGCTCCGACCAGCAGCCTGGCACAGCTGGAACGGAACAAGCTCCATAGATCCTGACCCAAACTCCCATAGGCACTAACGGCATAACTTCACCCAAGTGCAGAGACCACTGCTACACAAAATGATAAAGACAAGGAGTAAGATGCAATCACAGATCCTAAGACCACCCGGAACTAATGCAGAAGACACTACCAAGGAAGAAAATGGGAATGAGGCAGCTGAAACCTCTGAATTTGAGGTAGACAGACAAGTGCAGAAACATATAGAGCAACTCAGATCAAAGATAAAAATGAATTTAAAAAAAATAAATAAATGCATTAATAGAATGTGAAGTGGCAAAACAACTGCAGAAACATATAGAGGAAACCAGAAGAGAAATAACCCCTGAAGGAAAAAAAGACATCTCTAAATTAATAGCGTCTAAAGTAGGGAAACAACAGCAGAAAGGTAAAGAAGAGAATAGAGTGAAATAATTTCTGGACTACAGAGAGAAAAGATAACTATAATGAAAGACTTAAGTAATATTAAAGAAGACATTGATTAAAAAAATTAGAGGAGAATAGAAAAAGAATGGATTCCCTGATTGAGCAATATAGGAAAGAAATAGATGGCATGAAACAGTTCCAAACAGATATACAAGAAAATAAAATCTCAATCACAAGCTGGCAAAACCGTATGATCAAAAGTGAAGATAGAGTTTCAGATCTTGAAGACAGGGTCGCAGTTAGTGAAAAGATATGAAAGGATCTCTTAAGAACAACTAGGATGCAGGAAAAAATAATTCAACATCTGCAAGATGATGCAAAAATGAACAATATGAGATTAACAGCAATCAATGAGAAAGAAGAAGTCAATATAAATGATATAAAAAGAATACGGGCAGAAATAATAGCAGAAAACTTCCCAAATATGAGAAAACAATTGGATATTCAGGTAACTGAAGCATACAGAACCCCAAATAACATCAACTCGACTAAAAACACATCAAGACATATAATAGTCAAGATTCCAGAAATCCAGCAGAAGAATAACATACTAAAAGCTGCTAGAGAAAAGAAACAGATCACATTTAAAGGTAAACCCATCAGAATAACAGCAGATTTCTCTTCACAAACCATGAAGTCAAGAAGAGCATGGAGCAGAGTGCTTGAAGTCCTACAGGAAAACAAATTTCATCCCAGACTGCTAAACCCGGCAAAACTCACTTTCAAGTATAAGGGACAAGAGAAATACTTCCACAACAAGGAACAACAAAAGAATTTCATGACGTCAAAGCCAACACTACACAGTATACTAAAAAACATCTTAGAGAGGGATCAAAGTGACTCAAACTCAACAAATGTGAACAGAAAGATCCCACCAAATAGGGCAACCAATTAAACACAGGAGAAAAAGTGGTAAACAGTAGTAAGTCATGTCAATCATAAGTAATACATTTCTATTATAACCATCAATGTTAATGGACTCAATTCTCCAATTAAAAGAAATAGACTAGCAGAGTGGGTAAGGAAGCAAAACTCAACAATATGCTGTATACAAGAAAGGCACTTAACTCATAAAGAAACTCACAGGCTAAAAGTGAAAGAAGGAAAACAATACTACATGCTCCAGCACCTCAAAGAAAAAGCAGGGGTAGCAATCCTGTTTGTAGACAGTCTAAACTTCAAACCAAGATTGATCAAACAAAATAAGGAAGGCCACTACATACTGGTTAGGAGAAAAACTCAGGATGAAGAGGTAACACTCCTAAATATGTATGCACCCAACACAGGAGTAGAAAGTTATATTAGAAAAATCTTAATGGACATGGAAAAATCTAATATCCAATACCACAATCTTAACAGGAGACCTAAACACTCCCCTATCTGAAAAGGGTAGGTCAAGCAGAAAAAAAATTAGCAAAGAGGGAACACAACTGAAACAGAACTTGGAACAACTGGACTTAGTGGACATACACAGTGTTCCACCCAACCGCTTCAGAATACACATTTTTTTCAGCTTCACATGGGACACTTTCTAAGATAGACCACATATTATCCCACAGGTCATGCTTAATTATATGCAAAAAAACCCAGAAATCATCCCATGCGTATTATCTGACCACAGTGCAATGAAATTGGAAATAAATGACCAAAGAAACCATAAGAACTCCAGAAATACATGGAAATTAAACAAGACTCTTCTCAGCAATCAGTGGGCTACAGACAAAATTAAACAATATCTAGAATTTAATGAAAACTCAAACAAAATCTACTGGAATTTGTGGGATGCAATGAAAGCATTTCTTAGATGGAAATTTATAACTCTGAATTCACACATTAAGAAAACAGAACGAGAACAAATCAATACTCTCCTGCAGCACCTAAACCAACTAGAAATGGAAGAGCAAACAAAATCCAAAGCCCAACGATAGGAAGAAAGTATAAAGATTAGAGCAGAAATTAATTCAATTGAGACAAAGAAAACAATACAAAGAATTAATGAATCAAAAGCTGGTTCTTTGAAAGATTAAATAAAATTGATAAGCCCCTAGCTAACCTCATCAAAAAGAGAAAAGAAAGGACTCAAATTCAAGCAATAAGGAATGAAAAGGGTGAAATTACTACAGACCCAGCAGAGATGCAGAGGATCATAGATAGCTACTCTGAGAATCTTTACTCTCACAGAATTGAAGACACAGAAGAAATGGACGGATTCCTAGAAAAGTACAAATTACCAAAACTGAATCAAGAAGATATAAGTACTCTCAATAACCCAATAACAGCCAGTGAAATATGAATGTAATAAAAAGTCTAGCAACAAAGAGAAGTCCGGGACCTGATGAATTCACCACTGAATTCTACAAGAAATTTATAGAAGACATGATCCCAATATTCCTCAAACTCTTCAATGAAATCAGAAAGGAAGCAATCCTTCCAAAATCATTCCTAGAGGCAAGTATTACACTGACACCAAAACCAGAGAAAGATGCAACTAAAAAAGAAAACTACAAGCCAATTTCTCTCATGAACATAGACACAAAAGACCAATACAATACAACAACTCATCATGAAGATTATGCACCATGACCAGGTAGGATTCATCTCAGGTATGCAAAGTTGGTTCAATATACGCAAACGTATAACTGCAATACACTATATCAATAGAGCCAAAACTAAAAATCATATGATCGTCTCCATTGATGCACAAAAGGCCTTTGACAAAGTCCAATACTCATTCATGTTCAAAGTCCTACAGAAAATTGGAATAGAGGGCCTGTACCTCAACCTAATAAAAGCTATCTATGACAATCCAACAGAAAACATAATCCTAAATGGGGAAAAACAGAAGTCTTTTACTCTCAAATCTGGTACAAGACAAGGATGTCCTCTATCACCACTCCTATTCAACATAGTTTTGGAAGCATTAGCTACAGCCATTAGACAAGAAAGAGAAGTAAAAGGAATACAAATAGGTAAAGAAGAAGTAAAACTATCACTATTTGCAGATGACATACTAATCTACTTGGAAGACCCAAAAAACTCCACCAAGAAGCTACTAGAATTAAGAAACAAATTGAGTGGCATAGCAGGTTACAAAGTCAACATAAAAAATCAATAGCATTCCTCTACACAGATAACAAACATCCTGAGAGAGATATTAGAGAAGTGGTACCTTTTATGGTAGCACTGAAGAAAATGAAATACCTAGGAATTAACCTAACTAAGGATGTAAAAGACCTTTTCAATGAAAACTACAGTACTTTGAAAAAAGAGATCCCAGAAGACCTCAGAAAATGGAAAGATATTCCCTGCTCCTGGATAGGAAGAACCAACATTGTCAAGATGGCCATACTCCCTAAATTGTTATACAGATTCAATGCAATTCCTATCGAAATACCACCAACATACCTCACAGACCTGGAGAAATCATTCCTAAAATTTATTTGGAACCAAAAAAGACCCAGAATTGCCAAGACAATTCTGGGCAACAAAGGTAAGGCAGGAGGCATTACAATTCCTAACCTAAAGTTATACTACAAAGCTATAGCAATACAATCATCATGGTATTGGTATTGGCAAAAAAAAAAATAGACCTGAGGATCACTGGAATAGATTAGAAGGTTCAGAAGCAAATACAAACACACTCAGCCAACTTATCTTTGACAAAGGGGCCAAACTCGCTTACTGGAAGAAAGATAGCCTCTTTAATAAATGGTGCTGGAAAAACTGGCTCTCTACATGCCAAAAACTAAAACTTGACCCAAGTCTATCACCATGCACTCAACTCAGGTCAAAATGGATTAAAGATCTAAATATTAAAAGAGAAACATTAAATCTCCTGGAAGAGAAAGTGGGAGAAAACCTTGAAGACATCGGGGTAGGCAAAAAGTTCATGGACAAAAATCAAAATGCACTTTTAACACTTGAAAGCATCAACAAATGGGACCTCTTCTGGCTAAGAAGTTTTTGCACATCAAAAAAAATTATCAACAGAGTGAAAAGACAAACCACAAATTTTGAAAAGAGTTTAACTAATAAGTGTTCAGACAAAGGTCTTCTTTCTAGAACTAAAAACCATTAGTGTCCCAAAATTCAAAGACCCAATCCAGAAATGAGCATCTGAGATGAACATGCACTTCTCAGAGAAAGAAATTCAGCAAGCCTATAAATATATGAGGAAATGTTCCACATGGCTAGCCATCCGTGAAACGCAAATTATAACAACACTTAGATACCATCTCACTCCAGGAAGAATGGCTATCATAAAGAAATCAACTAACAAATGTTGGAGAGGCTGTGGGGAAAAAGGAACCCTTTTCCACTGCTGGTGGGCATGAAGATTGGTGCCACTATTATGAAAAGCAGTGTGGAAGTTCCTTAAAAAACTAGAACTGGAAATCCCATTCAAACCAGCTATCCCCTACTGGGAATTTTCCCAGAAGAACTGAAAACATAATATCATAGTGATACCTGTGCACCTATGTTTATAGCAGCACAAATTTGTAATGGCCAAATCTTGGAAACAAGCAAAATACCCATCATTTGAAGAATCATTGAAAAAAATGTGATATTTTTATACAATGGAATATTAATGAGCTATAAAGAATGATAAACTGGAAGACTTCATATATAAATGGATGTCTATTGAACATATACTCATCTCTTAGTTACTTTGTACTCATTGGTGGGACAGATACCTGACACTCAAAATGAAGGAAGGAAAGGTTTATTCAGCTCACAGTTACTGGAAGTTTCAGTCCATCAAAATATGTGGCTGGCCCAACGCTGAGTGGAACAGGGCAGAAAGCATCCATTTCATGGTGACAGAACAGCAACAATCGAGCAAGAGGCAACAGACAAACCAGGGCACAGAGAGCAACAACATGAGTCTGTTTCTCTGTCTCTCTGTCTCTCTTTATATTGCATTCTGGCTCTCTGCCTCAGCCTATCCACCTTAGGCCGCAACCATAATCCCAGAAGGTGTCAGACACATAGTCCCATCAATACTAAAACACATAACCCCAGTGGATCATGATTCAAGTCTCAGGTTCTAGAATTCCCCACCCCATGATTGCATGAGGCTTTGGGGGGACAACTAGACATAAAACATAACAACTTGTAAGTGAAATAAACCAGACCTCCATGTGTAAATATTGTATAGTCTCCCTAGTGTAAGAACTCTAAAGAAGAAATAAAAATGGAAAGGTATAACACAGCTGAATGGAAAGCAAAGACTTATGGATTAAACAACGATGTGACTGAAAGCAGAAAAGAGAGGAAACAGCAGGAGCAAAATCAGGTACTTATGTACACAGTATGAAGTAGATATTGGTCCTAAGAACCTTCAAAAGGTTTTTCACATTGATGATAGCAACATGCAACACTAAAACTATGCTTGGAATGCATGTCATTCTGGACTATAGATGTGTGCTGCTTCTAATGTAAACTCAGTTACTGCTATACTCTCTCTCAAGTAAATGGTTGGTTAACAAAAAAACAAAACAGGGTATAAATTGAGAGTAAGAGACTAGGAAAAATGTCATAGGCTTGACAGGCTACAATTTTGTACATCCTTGGACTTCTAAATGTCTGTGAAAAATGTGGAACTGCTTTTATCACATTCTATAGAGATTTATTAGAATATCAATGATTGATGGAAAATACCAATTGCAAGCTAAGTCTAAGATGTTTGATATTCAGAAAGACAGTGATGTTAAGCTCAGTTACCTATGTTATAGAGTAATAGTATCCGAAGCTTCTCTGCTGAAGGGTTGAGAATGTAAGTTAACAGACCAAAAATTGGAGGAAAAGAAGAGCTATGAGGATAGCCAACATTTTGGCCCTAGCCCTTCAAGGTCAGTGAGGACTCAGGACATAAGAGATTCTGTGGTGTAATGTCCTGTAACTCAGTGGTTTCCCATATTTTCTGTTCAAGGAGATTAAGGGACCTCAGAGGAAAGGGATAAATGAAGTATAGTGTGTCTAAGGAGAGTCACCTAGGGAGAAAACATTCTCTGAGGCTTTCACAGAGAGCAAACTGGTCAAGCAATGGCTATGACTCATCCCGATGGCTGACACTGACAACAGTTCTACAAAGCACTGTACATGGTTCCAAGTAAATCCTAAGGAGATTTAACTAACCTTGAGAGATACAAAAGTTACATGTTTTGATATACAGGTCATGCTTACATCTGCCCTTAAGCACCCAGCAGAAAAGTTAACCACAAGGCATAAAATGCAGAGCTAGATGAGTATGATGAACTGTAAGAGGCTTAAACCAACAGCCTCTAACATTGCCAGTTTCACCGGTAACCCACTGTAATTATAGAACATTGGACGATGTATATAACTACTTCCTCTTAGTTCAAAGAGAAGAATTTTTTTCTTTCCTTACCAATATCGGTTAGAAAATTTATCACATCTACCCCCTGTACTCTGTATAACTACTATGAGGACAACAATATGCAATGTGGCAAATATTGTGAATGTACTACTAACATGTTTGGAAACTATCATATTGTTATTTCTTATTAAAAGTAATAAAAATAAAAGTAGAAGAAAAAAAGAATACATTTGAGATATTTCCAGCTCGATGGATGCATCTCAAGACCATGCACTTAAGTGGAATAAATTGGAACACATGTTTAAATATCACAGTGTTCTCTGGTACGAGTAACTGAAAGTGTAAACAAGGACCAAAATGTATAAGAGCTATCGGGAAATATCAAATGTTCAGGACAAGAACATGTGTTCAGGGAAAGAAAGGGGGGCGAGAGAGAGAAGAAAGGACAAGATGAAAATAGAAGAGAAAAAAATGGAAACAAAGTTTTGTGAATAAAAAGGGAAACAAAGGGAGGGGAGAGAATCGGGGGAAATAGAAGACTCACGATATGTTATATACAGGTACAAATTCCTTCTCATGAATGTGGTCATTATGTACGTCTAGAGTGTACCAATGTGACTAGCTTAAAAGCTGGAAGGCACAGGCACAGGCAAAATCTTCATGAATAGGACACTAATAGCACAAAAGAAAAACAGATCTCAGAGTAGACAGATTTTTCACAAGTTCATTCTACCAGCCTGCCAAAGTCGAAATAAAAAGCTTAATTTTAATCTTTAAAAGAAAGAAACCTAAAATAACCTGATGTTAACCAGTTTTTTGTTCTATTTCCTCATGTTTACCTTACAAAACCCACAATTCTGGGGCCGGGGAGATAGCTCCATGGCACAAGTGCCTGCCTGGCAAGTGCAAGGTGTGAGTTCAAACCCCGGTCCTGCAAAAAAAAAATCCAAATCCCACAATTCTGCCATTGCCAAGTGGGAGCTCACTTTCTTCTTTGGAGAACTTAGGCTGCGCTAAATCATGAATGACAAATGAAATCCAATTAGATCTACAACTTAATTCATTATAATTCTGTCCTTTGACAACTTTCTGAAAGACAGAAATATGTATGTATTTTTTTTTTTCATTAAGCTAGAAAAAAGTTGTTGACATTTTCTGATGTATTAGAGAGAAAAAGAATTAATTTAAACAGACTTTGTACACCCAGGAATTTCAAAATCTTACTAACAGTGGAGAAAGTCAGCAAACAGTTTTCACATTGGTAAATTAGAGATGTTTAAAAGTAGCTTGCATTATATAACAATAAAAGCTAAGGAGGAGCAGGAAGTTGTGCGCAAATCTACCTAAATATTTAGTTTATGGATTCAAGAATCCATATTGCAAAGATGTAAAATGCTACTCAATTTTACTTGTATGTTCAGTAAAATTCTCATCAAAATCTCGTTTTATATCTGTGTGTACAAAAAAGAAACTAGTTGTAAAATTTGTATGTAAATGCAAAGCTTTTGAAATAGACAAGACAATCTTAAAAAGTAGAAGATGAGGAATAATTAAAACTTTTAAGAGACCTACAGTAATTAAGATGACAAGTTGCTCATATAGGAATAAACAAACAGGTCCCTGGAATGGAATACAGAACATAGAAATAGAGCCACACATTAGAGGCAGTTGACTGGATGTAAAAGTGGCATTGCAAAATGATATAGAAAGTTTTTATCCACAATAAGTAGTGCTAGGACAATCGGATATTCTTATTAAGAAAAAAAGCTGAATTACTACCTTACAAAATCAGCAAAAATAAATTCAGGACATGTTAGTAGTCAAAATCTCCTAGAAAATAACAGAGTTTCCCTGCTTTGGGATAGGGAAAATTCCTTAAGCAAAATGCAAAAGTACATTAAGGAAAAGATTGACAAGTTGGTGTAGACTAGAATTAAATTCACAATTTCCCTTCACTGAAGAACACTGTAAGACAGTGAAAAACAAGACAGAAAGTTGCAGAACATATCTGAAACATGCATATACAACAATGAAAGTGCTCACATTTAACATTTACAAGAGATTTCTACAAATCGATAAGAAAAAGACAGGCAACCAAATTAAAAATAAACAGCATATAACAAGGCCTTTCACCTGAACGGAATATTCAAAAGAGAAGTAAATACATAAGTAGATATTCAACTGAATTAGTAAAAAAAAAATGCAAGTTAAAATCATAACAGAATATCTTTACATATTAGAAAAGATAAAATTAAATGACAAACAATTACAGTGCTGGCGAGGATGGGAAGGAACTGAACCTCTCATGTTGTGTGAAAAGGAGGACAAATGGGAAGAATTACTTGGACTCCCAGTATCTACTGAAGTTTAACATATACATACTCTAGGACCAAGCAATTTAGCTCATAAGTGTAACATACAGTATACCCAAAGGAAAAGTATACCTGTTTATAGTAGCAATATCTAAGCCTCAAACTGAAAACAATATACATCTCTGTGAATGGCAAGATGCATAATTTGATATTTTCAAATACTAGAGCACTGTCATGAAATAAAAATTAACAAATTACATCTTTGTGAAATAACATGCACGAATCTTGTAAAAATATTTCAT
>PVKN010037826.1:0-11169 GCA_004027915.1 Capromys pilorides
ATCTCTGTCTACATCCTATATCTATCTTGTATTTTGCTTTTTATTTATATTTGGGTTTCTCATATGGGAGAAACTATGTGATAGTTAAGTTTGTGTGTCTGACTTACTTCACTTAATGTTATGGTCTCAAGGAGCCATAATGGAACAGCAAAAAAGTATACATTTTCCCTGAAATGCTGTATGTTTATTCTTCTTATGGCAGAGTCATACCCCACTGTATATAAAGACCACATTTTCCTTATCCATTCATCTATTGATGGACATATGGGCCACTTTCAACATTTAGTTACTATGAATTGCTCTGTTATAAACATGAGTGGGCATGGATCACTGTAACATGATGACTAACTCTTTGAGGAAGATCCCTAGAAGGGGAATAACTGGGTCAAATGGGACTTCTAGTTTTAGTTTAGGGTTTTGAGAAATCTCCATACTGATTTCCTTAGTTGCACCAGCTTACACTCTGACCAACAGTGGAGAAGTTTTCAGCTTTCCTCTGAAGCCACACCATCATTTTTATTACCTGATTTCTTCATGGTAGCCATCCATTCTGCAGTGAAAGGCAATTTCAGTGTTGTTTTAATTTGCATTTCTCAAGCAGCAAGCAATGTTGAATACTTTTTCATTCAGTTGTGGTTCTTTGACTGTGTCTTTTTGTGCAGTGACTAAGGGAGTCCGTGTGATGCAAGTGCTTAGAAGAACAACAGGCATCCAAAGGAAGTGCTCAGAACTTCTCTGCCCCAGGGAAAGAGAGGCCCCTCTGCGACTCTGCATGCTGGCATCCTGGAGATCTCACCCAGTGCCCCTGCCTCTCCCTCGCCTTTCCAGGAAAATCCAGTATTGGGGCCTGGAGGAGAAGCAAAAGATAACTGTTATTCTACTCAGCCCAGCAAAGACATCTTCTCTCCCCCAGCATCAACACACTCTGCGTGGACTAGATGACCTTCTACAAGTCCTTTAAGAATCTGTCCTTCTGTGTATCTCCAAAAGCTGTGATGGTCCCTGTGGACTTTGGCCTGAATCTTCCCACTCAGCTCAGCTCTAAAGCCCTGCACCCCAGCACACCCCAACCCTCCCCACCCCTTGGGCTCTGCTGTATTTGGCTGGGAAGTCACTGGGTCTTAAAAGAGGCAAGAGCAGCATGTAAAACCCACATTCTACTAGCTTAACAAATTAGCCGTCCCCTGAGGTCTCCCTCTACCCAACTAGCCAGCTCTGTTTTCTGCTGTGCCTTCTAGAATAAGCCAGGGTTGTGGGGCTGGGGCTGGTAAGGTGACACCCATACATTCTGAAGAAGTGGTTTCCCCAGCAAGCTCACGCCACACTTCCCTGACCCTTGCTCTCTTTCTCAGCTTCAAGCCTTAGTGACTGATTCAGGTATACACCAGGCTGAGACATATAAATTTTTAAAGAGAATTTGCATAATTTCTTTCAAAGTACTTTTGAGTGGATTAATAAATTTTAAAAATTACAAACAATATTATAGTAACAAAATCATAACTTAAGTGACAATACTACTAATTTAAAATTATTATAAATATAATTATATAAATGGTACTCAAATAAATCCTTCGTCTTCATTTTTAAACAAATACTGAATGAAGCCATGTGAAATTGATGCTTTTTGGAAGTCAAAATGAAGACAGATGTTGATAATGTCATGTGAACCAAGCAAATGCTTGACTCTTCCTGGGGGTCAGGTGTCATTTCAAGCACTTTACTCACTAATCCTCACAGCAGACCTATGAGGAAAGCATTGCTATTATCAAATACAGTTACAGCCAAAGAAATGGAGGTAGGCACAATATCTTATTCGAGAAGCTCACAGAGTTGGTAAGTAGGTGCCAGAGCCCGAGGACGAGCCCAGGAAGGCTGGCGCCAGGGTCATGCCCTAATGGCTGTGCTACTCTGCAGAAGCAGTGATCCGATGAGCACTTAGCTGCACATGGGGCTTTGCTATTTTTTTCTAAGTTCAGGGGCAGCTTTCGGAATCAAACCCTGGAGGGCAGAAACTCTGAGTTGGGCAGCAAACTGCACCCCAGGCAAAAGTAATAAGCCAGGGAAGTCCCTGGGCAGACACACTTAAGCGGACATGGCATCGTTTGCCTTTAAAAACATCTTTTCTGCCCATCTAGCTCCTCCTTGCCAGTCCTCCCATCAGGAAAATGGGCATGCAAAATGTGCACTCCTGGCAATGCCATGCAAGGACTAATTAGTGCCAGAAATGTGTGTCAAGATCCCCTGCTGGAGGGGCAGTAATAAGGGCAAAGTATTCTCACACACATTCCAGGTTTGCATCCTGTGGCCCGTTCCTCTCTGGGCAGGAGGTGGTGCCCCGTCTTGTTGAGATCTGATCTCTAAATGCAACCATGTGTTTTCTTTCATCCAAATGACTGTGCTCATCTCAGGAGCAGCCTTTAATTTTCTTCTTGGAACTGAGGACCATCCTTACAGCAACAAAAGGTCCCTAGGATGGTGAGGTAAGATTTGAATTAAGATACCTTGGCATATTCCACCCCACAGCAATTAACGGGCAACAGGTTTTTAGCAGCGCCCACTCTCTTAAGAGCAGTCACTCTTTGTCTTCAAAATCCCTGTCTAGCATGCCATCGAGCAGCCTTCCTGATGGAGCAGCCCCCCAGTGGCCGGCTCTCTGGGAGGCCTTGAGCCAAGGGGATGTCTCAGGTGGGACTTCTTCCCCCAAGGGCCAGGCTGATAGAGAAGCCATGTGGTTATCAGACTCATTCCACACTGGTGACTTCAGTGCAGCCAAGGCCACATGACGCGGAGGAGGCAGGCTATCCAGCTGGCCCAGTGTGCAGTCTCCTCCTCCTCTCACCTGTCTGTTGGCCACTGCTGTTCATTAGCATCTCTTGAGAGGAGAGAGAAAGCAGGAAGAGCCAACTTGTGTTTGTCCATCTGGCTCCTTGTCAGCAGCTCTGGTAAGTGTGTAATCTGATGGAACCTTGGTCCAAGGTAGAGCTTGGATGCCTTCCCTCTCCCTGCCCCTGCCAGGCATGTGAACTCCTGTTAAAGCTTCAAGTCCCAGCCTTCCCCAGGGGCCCCAGGCAGTGGGAAGTTAGTCACCCCTCCCTGGATCCCAGAGCCCCTCCAGGAATGAGAAGACACATCACTTGTGCAGCAATTGTCAAGGCCTCATCCACCTGCCCAATGGCCTCTTCAAAGGAGGCCACCTCTTTTCACTCACTGAAGTCCTAGGAATGGCACAGTGCTTGTCATGGAGCTGTAGTATAAGAAATGTGTATTGAAAGACAAATCAAACCAACTAGCCCTTCTTTACTATTTTCCCAGAAAGTCAAGTTAATGCTCAAGGGATTTGTAGGGGCCTAGAGTTTTCTTCTCTGCCACATTCCTCATCTTCCTTTTCTTCTCCCTCCTCTTCTTTTTCTTCTACTTCACTGTTTTTAAGAAAACCATATCCCAGTACTTCTGGAAACAGGAAGATCTTTTAAATACATTAATTCATCTCATTCATATGATGAAGATTTATTAATGATCTGTACTGTGTTGGGTGGTAGTAGAAGTGCTGGAGAAACACAACAGAGGTAGTCCTCTGCCCTGGAACACTCACATTCTAGGGGTGGCGCTCCTTGTCAGATATTGACTCTCCCCAGAAACTTCTAACTCATACTTATCTTGTCCATGCCTTTCCCCAAAAACAATAAACTATTTAAGTAGTTTCTACCAAATAAGTAGAAATACCCAGAAACACCTCTGAAAGACTCCCCTTTGCCTCTTTCAACATCCCCCCAAATCTTGACTGCTAAATAGGAAGCTCTTAGGAAACCAGCTGTTTGAGGATAGAGGCAAGCAGCAGGACAGTGAGACAGCCCTCAAGATCTGGTCACTCAGTGGCAGCCAGAGATGCTCAGGTCACCCAGAGGAGAAGACCTGGGCCTTCTTGATGTCTAATCTTTGCCTTGTGCAACCCAAGACCTGGGCATTGTCCCTTCCATGTCTCCATCTATTCCCTGGATCAACTATGGACCAGGCCTTTCCTCTATGCATTATCTACAGAGAGGCATATTTTAACAAGCCCACTCATGGCTCAGCCTGGGACGAGGTTGAACTGAAATCACAGTCTCCTCCCCTAACCCTAACCCTGAGCTCTTCGGGTGCATTTGCATGTAGAAAGCAGAGAACAGTTGCAGATCTAGTAGTATTGAGCAATGAAGGAACTAGACAAGCTAAGGAAACAGAATTAGAACTATATTGCAGGTCAGGAGAGAAACAGAGCTAACAAGTGGGTGGAGGGTATTCTTTGAAGGACATCAGCCACACAGTTGTGGGGCTGGCAAGTCTGAACTCTGAAGGACAGACAATTGGGTGTCAACACCAGTAAGATTTCTGTTACAGGTTTGAAGCAGAAGTACTTTGTCCCTGGGAAATCTCAGTCTTTGCTCTCACAGCTTTTGACTGATGAAATAAGGGTACTCAGATTATCCAGGATGATCTCAAGTCAACTGATGATAATGTTAATTGCATTTTATTAAATACCTACATAACAATTTCTAGCCTAGTTTTTAACCAAAAAAAAAAAAAATGGGCACATAGGGGCCGGAGAGATGGTTCAGTGGTCTAAAGCGCCTGCTTAAGAGGGCTCAGGCAACTGCAGGGACTGCAGTTCGATCCCCGGCACCACATGCTGCGCCAGCGCCACCACCAGGGCAGGCTGAGCCAGCCACAAAATGAATAAATAAAGAAACAAACAAACATAACAAGCAAACAAATAAATAAATAAATAAATATTTTTAAAAAAATGGGCACATAACCTAGTTCATACTGTCACATGAACTTTAACCATCACATATGAAAATTAAGAAGAACCTATAGGTATTAACAGAATGAAATGGGGTCTTGGGATGATGACAAAGGAGAAAAGGTGATTTGGGAGAGGTTGTGAGGAAGCCTCCCTAGAGATAGGACTCATGGGTAGACATGGGGCATAAGGAGAGGCTGCTATACAAAATTATTCCTTTTTAGACTACTTGCAAATCTTCCAAGTTTTTATTCAGTCTGTTGTCCCTTGGTGATCAGGGGAGCCCAGTTCAGGGTGATATCCTGCTGCTAGGTCTGGCTTTTGAACTCAGTGTGCAAGGCCTGGTTCCACCAAATAAGCAGTAACACCCAGAGCAGCAGGCAGCCCAGCTTGAGACCAAGGCCCGTTCCATTCTGCCTGAGTCAGGTCTGTATGGGGAAGATCATTTAGTTTATCTAAAGTGCTGTGGATTCCCACAGCCTTAGGCAGACCCATCTTCCAGCGTAAGCACAAAAACAAATTCTAAAGCCAAGCAAATGACTGGTGATGAGCCACAGGTATGTATTATCATGACCGCTGCTTTCCCTGAGAATCTTTTCCGCAGGGGGAGCAGAATCTGCTCCACAAACAAGAGGAGGTTCAGCCAACTTTCTGGTGGCTGATTAGTAGCGCTTGGTGTTTATTGACTGGGTGACTGCTTGTAGTGCGTGGTGTTTATTGACTGGGTGACGTGTCACGGATGATGCAATTTCTCAGAGTTTGCCATTCTGGGGATCAGGTTTTAGGCAATCAGAGTCATGATTATATAAAGAAAGATCTTTGTGTGGACAGGAAAGGAGTCGTTTCTGATGAGCTTAAGTGGTGATTGAAGTCGTTTTGGCTTTCTTGGCGTCTGGGTGGAAAGAGAACAGGTGCGTACCTTTGCCAAATATGTCAGTGTTACCTGTGGATGAGGCTTATGGAGCTTAGGGACTCCCACCAGGGCTGGATCTCCGCCACTCACTAGAGCACTGGGGAACAGTGCAGACCCTGGTCATGTTTCTGAGCAGTAAGTGCCAACCACATCTGCCCACCTGAACTCCTAGGAGAACAGCAGGCCACAACTCTGGTCTTAATACAGCATTGCCTGCTATTGGTAACTAACCAAAGGGGTTGTAAGGACACATGAACTGCCAGAGTGTCCCTATCCTACCTCCATGTCTGTCTCTAAATGACACTGTATATAATTCCTTGCTTCTCCTCAACCACACAGACATGTGTGAGGGTGTGGGTGTACACACATTTACTCCTCTTTAATCAGAGCAGACAGGACTCCTGCAAAGTCTGTCTCCCTGGGTTTAGAACATGTGAACAAATTCTGCACTCAGGGCTTTCTATCAAAGGAAGGGGAAAACCAGGTGGGGCAGTGCAGGCCTATCATCCCAGCATTCTGGGAGGCTGAGGCAGGAGAAATACAAGTTCCACAAGCCCAGCTTGAACGACTTAGTGACTTAGTGAGACTCTGTCTCAAAATAAAAATAAACCTAAAAAGGGGCTGGGAATGAAGTTCTGTTCAAAATATGCCCAGAGTTGAATGCCCCTGGAAAGCCACCCCAGGACAGTGCAGACCCTCCCTGGGCAGTTTTCCCACAGCAGCCTGTCATGCAGTTGTACCCAAGGTCTCCGGGTACCCTTCCGTGGCTCACCCTGAGATCTCTGACATAATGCTGAGTACAGGAAAGGGTGTCTCTGTCCCTCCATGTGCTCCATGGAGACATGTTCCAGGCAGCCTTAGAATCAAGCTGACATGCATCCCTCAGTGGCTCCAGGTTCCCAGGAAGGGCTGAGTGTGTGCATTAGGTCACTGAGCACTGTCACTGGTTAACCAGCCCCAGCCTGTATCTTGGTGACACACATCTGCTGACTGGACACATCAGTGTGTTGCACTGCGGGCTGACTGGTGGGCCACACTTGCAGGAGTCCTGGCGTGTTCACCCGCCCGCGTCGCTCACTCCCAGCCCAAGGCCTGTGCTGCTCCACACAATCAGGACACTGTTAGCATGTGGGTCCGACACGGCTTCCTACACATCTGGCTGAGGCTGGTTGAATCACTTCCCTAGAGAGAGTGGCCTCCAGCACTGGGACATCTGGTGAGTGGCAGGAAGTGTCTGGATGCATCCCAGAGTGATTTTTATCTCCACATGCTTTTCTAATTTCATCAGGGCCTCCATGCTACATTCCAAATGACATGTCCACATTTGCCACGGACAAGAATGACAGATGGAGAAAAATCATCTTTGACCCTTAAAAGTCAGTCGGTCGTGTTTTATGAGGTAAGATCTTGGGCACAAAAGGGATTCTAGGAGAGGGGCCAGAGAAGCTTGAAATATATGGAAGTTTCATGTGTAAGCTTTTGGAAGTGAAAGTAACCTCGCTGAACTACTGGCTTATCAAAGCAATGCAAACTACATTAAAATAGTTTTCTTTTTTGTGAAGGCATATCTTACATAAATAAAAACCACAAATCTCAATATACTCCTTGATGACTTCTGTTTTGTTTTGAGGTAGTGTCTCACTATATCACCCAGGCTGGTCTTGAACCCCTAGCTGAGACAACCCTCCTGTTTAGGCTGTATATTCACACATATTCCAGCACCCACGCCCACACCCACACAGACACCACCCTGACCAAGCTTCAGGACCTTCCCAGCTCTCCAGAAGGCTCCCTGGTTCCCCTCCCCATGCGTAGCCCACCCACAAAGGTACCCACTCTTCTTCTGGCCTCTATCACCATACAGTTGTGAAAATGGCATTTTTATTTGAGGGGCTTATTGGCTTAGCAATTATCTCATTTCCCACAAACAAAAATGTTGTACATTGCCACACACTTGCATGGGAGGCCCAAGGTCAAGGCTCAGATGCAGTGATTTTGTAACACCATGCACTACAGCATGGAGGGGGCTTCTCTTCCTACAGATATTTCACAACTGCAGAAGAGCACATTCCTAGGGGAAATGGCTGTGTCTGTAGCTCTGGGTCAGAGGGTGGGAGTCCTACACCTGTTGTTGCTTCTGAAGCCTAGCAGTATCTTAAAGTTAAGTGTCAAGCCACCTCCTTCAGGGTCCCCACTCTTTGTGGGATGCCCCGGCCATGGGGCCAAGCAACCCAGTGCACATCCCCACTCTGCCTTTCCCTGGGTCTCACGCTCGTCCAGGAATGAGGCCCTCGTCACAGCTTGCTCCTCTGAGGAGAAAACGCTTAGTCAGACCCAAAGCTAGTCGCTGCAGGCCCTACACTGTCCTCAGGAAATACCAAGAGAAAAGGCCGCAGGAGACAGGATTAAACCCTCCTAAGTATTCTGACGCCCCGTGTCTAAATTTGGCAGCTGTTGTCACGAGAATCAGTGGACACAGTCCCCCACTTTTTCCAACCAGCGTTTTTCTTCCCCCCTTACCCTCCCTCTTTCCCTCTCTTTTTTCTCCCTCCCTCACTTCTCCTTGTCCCTCTCTCTGTACGGCCCTTGCTTTGAGGACCTGACATGAGGCATGCTAACCTCAGCTATGTGATAGAATGAGATGCTTTGCCACCTGCCTCTATTTTTAGATGTGAAGAAAACTACAGGGAAGGATTAGGGGCTGAGTACTGGGGACACATAGGGGTGTGCTAACCACAGAAAAAAGTCCCAGTGGCAGAGACCCTAAGAAGCACAGAAGCAGGGCCACACTGCCGGGTACAGCAGTGACCCTCAAGGGGCTCTAGGAGAACCTGCAGGTTCTCTGCCTCCAGTTTGCCATCTGCGAAAGGCCAAGCTGAGATGAGACAGGCCATTGTACAACATGCTAACCACAGAGCTGTTGGTCTTAGAGTGGGAGGTGTGGGGGTTTTATCATTTCCAAGAGGAGTGGGACAAGACGCGACCCCATAAGTGACTTTAAGAATGCCTAAAAGTAGGAGGGAGAAGACATGCTTTTCCCATATGTAAGAAGAGCCGACTCATTTCGCAGTGGTCAAGTTCAGTATCCACATGCACCAGTCGTCAGAAGAATGACATTCTATAGACACACGGTGCTCTGCAGGCTGGTCTTCTGACAGCTAGCACACATCCTGGAGGAAACTACAAGTGCTCCTTGTCGCACTGTCATGGGTGTCGCACTCGGACCAGAGCACCCCTCACAGACACTCATCTGCACTAGGGACCACCTGGCAGAGACCATCTTTTCTAAAAATCTATTGAGACAGACCTTTGATGGAACATTGCAGACAGCATGAAGAATTATGCCATTTGGTCTCTTTTATCTATAAAGTTTGTCTCATCCACATAATTCATACTATGGAGCACTGAATTAATCTTGTACCATGTGCTTCCTATGGTGAGCAGAATGGCTAATCGCATGTATGTGTATGCTGTAACCACAGGGAGCGGGGGTTCTGGAGCTACCTGCCCCCACTAAAGCCCTCAGCCATACATGGAAAGAAAAGTCTCTCACATACTGCTTGACTCTTCTATCTTTGTCTTAGACTTCTACCACTCCAAAGTTCTCTGCTATGTCTCTGCCATGTCACGTTCTGCATAGATTTTGTGGGAGACCCCCCTATATACCCTACTGTTCATAGTTTTCATATCAATAACAATGAGCTCTGTCTTTAGTGGCCCAGACTTCACACTCTAAGCACATCTCCAACAACACAGTCTGAGCCCTGAGTAGACCTGTGGCTACCGGCTACTGGCTACTGCACAGACCTGTGCACACAGTGTGAGTTCTGTTCCCACAATGCACCATACCACTGCATGGCTGGCTCGGTGCATTGTCTTTGCACCAAGCACTTTTTGCCCATAAACATTTCCTTCATCAACAGTCTGCATCTCTGATCACCGCTACAGCCTTGAGGGAAGTTTTACAGCATCTGTTTGTTCAGTGAAGGGAGAGATTTTCAGGCTGAAAACAACTTGAAAATGTCTCCCCCACGATGCAGATATCATCAACTTCACCAAGCTTCCTAGGGGGAAAAAGTGTGCTGCTTAACCATTTCACAACCACTCTGTATGCACGGCAGGGCTTCTTCAGATCCTTTGGAGTTGCTTCGTCTCAGGCCAGTGTGGGAAGGTGACTTACACATGGATCAGACAGTCTGTGGGTGGATGAGTGAGTGTGGCTTCCTTTAACCTAAATCAAGTCACCCCTTCAGCATCCAAATCTTTAAGAAAATAAGTTTTCATTTAAAAAAGAAAGCAAACTCCATTTGAAGTGAGGGGTTTTTTGTGGGGTTTTTTTTGTGCGGGTTTTTGTTGTAGAAAATATTCCTGTGTGCTTAAACAATGGGGACATTGGTAGAGTGAGCACTGGAATAAAAACTTGCTTTCACCCCTTTGAGATTCTTCAAGTATTTTGATGAGGTGGGCTATCCCTAAAGAATGCCAACCTCTGTCACTTTTATCTATTTCTATCTAGTCCCCAACTCCGAGCCACTATTTGTCTCCTTTCCATGCCCCACCCTCCAGGAGGTCCTCTGTAGCCCCCTAGGTTCCCTTTGTTGTGGCATCTCCTTGATGTTGATGGAGGTCTCTCCTGAATCCTGCCCTGCAGTCTTGGAACTTGGGGCTAGGGTTTCCCTCAAAATCTAAATGGTCAGAGGATAAGCTGGAATGGGTGATTTAAATGGGAACTTTGCATGCTGTCTCTTAGTAGAAGTGATTCCAGTTAGCTGGGAACATTTATTTCAATTATTTTCTTCTTCACTGTATCTGGAAGGTAAACTGTGGAAGATAAATCTACATATTCTTCTGTCAATCTTTAGACATACCTATCATAATACTTTTTAAATGCTCGTAGTTAGACTGTTTGTACTAGCCCCCAAATGAAAAACATCCAACTGCCCATCACTAGTAGATTGAATCATAAATAAATTGTGGGATTTCACTCAGTGGGATACTACAGAGTAATTAAAATAAGAAATCCAATATATGCAACAATTTGGATATATCTCACAAGCACCATGTTGAACATAAGAAGCCAGATACACAAAAGAGTATGATTCCATTTATTTAAAGTACAAAACCAGGCAAAACTAATCTTTGCTGTTAGCAAGATAGTGCTGCCCTTGGAGCAGTAATGACTGGAAGGGGTGCTAGTAGGAGACTGGGGTTCAGTGAACTGGTTCCTGGTTTCAATCTGTAAAGATAATTGAGTTACCTTATGACACAGGTGCCCCTGCCTGAGAATATTTCTGCCAATTACACTCTCTACAGACATCTTACTCTGGATCCTTTCCTGATAAAAGTTCAGAATAAAAAGGTCTCAGAAATCAAGCTCTGCCAAAATGACAGTGTATCCATGTATTCATTATCTATCACTACAGAACAAATTACTCCAAAACATAGGGCTAAACTGGCAGGCCTTTATTAATGCAGT
>PVKN010037827.1:0-11174 GCA_004027915.1 Capromys pilorides
GCAAGAATACATATAGTACGGGATTTTCAAAACAAGAAAAATTTAACAATGGTTGTACTACATATATTCATCATCAAATCTGTTTAGATTGATATAGATATGTAAGACTAGTCAAACAATTAAACATTAACACTTACAATAAACCTTAATTGTTTTTTTTTAACTCTTCCAAAATACATTTTGTATTTAAGTCACTCTTCTAAAAAATAATAATAATAATAAAATTTATATGGGTTGGGGATGCAGATAATGCAAGGTCCTGAGAGTAATTCCTGGTACCACCCAAAATTTATTCATTTATTTATTTTCTTCTTTTGAGTCTTCATATTAGGGAGACTATGTGATATTGGCATATGTTGGTCTGGTTTATTTCAACAATGAGTATATGTTCAAGATACATCCATTTATAAATGAAGTCTCCTAGTCTATCATTCCGTATAGCTGAGTAATATTCCATTTTGTGAAAATACCACATCTTTTCAACCATTCTTCAGATGATGGGCATTTTGGTTGTTCCCAAGAGTTGGCTATCACAAATTGTGCTGCGATGAACATAGGTGCACAAATATCAATATGGTATGATGTTTTCAGTTCTTTTGGAAAAATTCCCAGTAGGGGAATAGCTGGATTGAATGAGATTTCTAGTTCTAGTTTTTTAAGGAGTCTCCACACTGCTTTCCATAATGGTTGCACCAATCTGCATTCCTACCAGCAGTGGAGAAGGGATCCTTCTTCCCCACAGCCTCTCCAACACTTGTTGTTGGTTGATTTCTTTATAGTAGCCATTCTTTCTGGGGTGAGATGATTTGCATTTCACGAATGGCTAGCGATGTGGAGCATTTCTTCACATATTTATAGGCTTGTTGAATTTCTTTCTCTGAGAAGTGTGTGTTCATCTCAGATGCCCATTTCTGGATTGGATCTCTGAATTTTGGGACCCTAGTGGTTTTTAGTTCTTTATAAATTATAGAAAGAAGACCTTTGTCTGAATATTTATTAGTTAAAATCTTTTCAAAATTTGTGGGCAGTCTTTTCACTCTGTTGGTAACTTCTTTTGACGTGAAAAAACTTCTCAGCTGGAGGAGATCCCATTTGTTGATCCTTTCAAGCATTACACGTGCATTTTGATTTTTCTCCATGAGCTTTTTGCCTACCCCAACGTCTTCAAGGTTTTCTCCCACTTTCTCTTCCAGGAGATTTAATGTTTCTCTTTGGATATTTAGATCTTTAATCCATTTAGACTTTAGTAGTTTAGTACATGGTGATAGAACTGATACTTTTTAAATTGGTGTAATTTATATATACATAAAAATCATATTCATCATAGGGAATTTGTACAGTATGTATTTTGATTTATTTTTCCAATGCCTTCAACCTCCTTCCCCTCCCTATTTATAAAAATGTGTTTCAATTTTAATTGTTGATTTTTCCTTTTCCTTTCCCTTCCCCTTTCCCCATCCTTAGTTCCTCTTTTCTTTTGAAGAAATTCTTGTTTTACTGTATCTACTGCACACTTTGATCCTTATTTACTGTTTCAGGTTCTCATGCCAGGGAGACAAGGTGATGTCTACACATCTGTCCGACTTATTTCACTTATGAGTATGGTCTCAAGGTGCCTCCATTTACCTAAAAATGTCTTAAGTTCACCTGTTCTTTCTGGCTAAGTAGTACTCCACTGCATTAAAAAACCCACATCTTTTTTATCCATTCATTGTTGATGGGTATTTGGATTATTTCCAAGATTTACCTATTAAAAACTGCTGCTATAAAAATGGGTGCACATATATCACTGTTGCATGATGTTTTTAATTATTCTGAGAAAGTATCCAGAAGAGAAATAGCTGGGTCAAACGGAACCTCTCATTTTAGTTTTCTGGGAATCTCTACAGATTTCCACAGTGGCTGCGGTAGTCCATACTTCCACCGACAGTGGAGCAGGGTTCTGTCTTCCCCTTAGCCCCTCCAGCACTTTTGTTGGTTCATTTTTTGATAGCCACTCTTTCTGGAGTGAGATGGAATCTCGGCATTGTTTTAATTTGCACTGCTAGAATGACTAGTGATGTTGAACACTTTCTCATCTATTTGTTTGATGTTCATATTTCTTCCTGAGAAGTGTGTATTCGTCTCACAGGCCCATTTTTGGGTTAGGTCTTTGAAGGACGTCTGACTTTTTTCAATTCCTTTTATGTTCCAGATATTAGTCGTTGTCTGAGGGACAACTGGCTAAATTTTTTCCTCCTCTCTTTGGATTGGATTGTCTTTGGATTCTGTTAGTAATCTTTTGCTGTGCAAAAAGTTTTTTTGCTCTTTGCAAAAATTTTTAACAGAATGAGATTCCAGCTATGGATTCCTTGTATTATTTCCTGTGTGATCACAATGTTGTTCATAAAATCTTGGTCTACACCTGCGTCTTCTGGAATTCTGTCTATCCTATCTTCCAGAAGATTCAGTGTGTCTGTTTTAATTCTTTAGATGCTTGATCCATTTTGATTTTAGTTTAGTGCATGTAATACATAGATGTAGATTGGAACCAGAAAAAAGCTAGAATAGCAGAAACAATTTTTGGCAACAAAGAAGGCTGGGGGTATCACAATCCCAGGCTTGAAAAATAGAAGAAAGACAGCCTCTTTAATAAATAGTGCTGGAAAAACTGGCTTTCTGTAGAACTGCTTCTCTATTACAGCCTCTCCTCCAGTTTCGGGAGTGGAGACTGAGAGATTCTCCACTTCACTTGCTTCATCCTTGCTTCAGGAGGAAACAGAACCCTTCCTCAGGTCCTTTCAGCATCAGGCTTAAAGCCTTACTGCAGATTCTTTTTATTTATGTGCTGCATGGGCAGAAGCTCTAAACTTTTTCTTATACAGTATCTGTTATACGGCTGGGGAGATAGCTCAGTAGAATAAGCGCTTGCCTGGCAAGCGCAGAGTCCTGAGTTCAATCTCTGATACTGGAAAAAAAATCTGTTATAGTTTGTGTCTAGATGTTCTCCCAAGCTCATGCACTTTTAGGTGGACCTTTTTTAGAGGTAGGTGAGTCCAGAGTTTGTGACAGATTCCAGGTTCAGTGTTGGCACTAAGGGTGCTGGGATCTGCCCTAAGGCAGGCAGCCTGCATACGACAAAAGGGACAGGAAGAGGCTTGTCCTCTCTCTTCTTCCTCTGATGTTGCTCCTGCTGTCTTCCCCCACCAAGAAGTGGCTGCCCCTCTGCCATGTGCCTCCCTGCCCTGGAGACAGTCAGTTATGGACTGAAAGCTCCATGAACGGTGAGCTACGTGAAGCTTCCTTCCCTTAACCTTGGGTGTTGGGTATTTTTCCCAGAAAAAAGGAAAAAGAAATTAAGACAATGTCCAATATTTAATAAAACTTATCAAATACTAAGGAAATAGTTCTAAGTGAATGGAAGCTAAGAAAACAGGCAAGATCATCCACCAAGGTTATGACTACATTAAATATTAAATATGAATGTGAATGTTAAAAATGAATGAAATTAAATATTAAAAATGAAGCATTTTACTAGAAAACTAACATTTTCATAGGTAGGCAGTAGGGTAGATAAAACACAGAAGACTGGTGAAGTAGAGAAAAAGAAGCAGAAAATATCCAAATTAAAGCATTAAGAAACAAACAAGGGTTTTGGTACAAATACAGAATTGGATAAAAAACATTCAGGATACAGAAAAAGAAATTCAAGCCATGTGTATAATTCTAGCGCTCAAGAGGCTGAGGCAGGAGGATCACCACAAAGTCAAGCCAGCCAGAACTACATAGCAAGAACTAGTCTCAAAAACCCAAAACTGGGCTGGGGAGAGAGCTCAGCGGTCTAAGCTCCTACAAAGACCCAGGTTCGATCCCCAGTACCGAATGCTGTGCTGGCCTCTGAAACCCAGGCACACTATGCCAGTCACTGCAACCACACATGGTGGCGCATGCCTGTAATCTCAGCACTGAGGAGGCTCACTACAAGTATGAACTGCGTAGCAAGACTGCATCAAATAAATAAAAGAAGTTTTTTTTAAAAACCCAAAAAGGCATAGCGAGACCTTGTCTCAAAAAGACAATAAATAAATAAATAACCCCCCCAAAACAAAATAAAACCAACTTTGTAAAGATCTAATTTCTATGTAAATGGAATCACTGAAGGAAAAAACAGAAAGGGGCAGAAGAGTATCTAAGGTGGTGCTGCTGGCCAAGAATTTTCCCAAACTGTCAGAAGACATCAAGCTACAAATTTAAGCAGTTTTACAAATTGTAAGCAGAAATATCTATACCAAGACACATAAATATTAAAGACTAAAATGAGCGAGTAAATCTTAAATGCAATCAAAGGAAAAAAGTTACATTACCTTCAAGTGATAATACAGCTATGTCATGAGAAGAGATAAAAATGCCATGGAATTGCATCATTAAAGGGCTCAAAGAAGTCTGTCAGTCCAGAATTCTAAACAGTAAAAATACCTTTCAAAAATATATGTGAAATAAAAATTTTTAAAGCAATCCTGAGAAAAGCCACTGCTACTATACCAGTAAAAGGAAGCCCTTTGACAGGAGGAAAATGACCCAGAGAGAATAGATATAAAAGAGTGACCACAGATTAGATAAATTTATCAATAGCAAAAATGATAGGAGGGCAAATGGAGGGAGGCAAAGTGTTCTGATGACATTGGAACTGAAGGGAAAGGTGAAGGGGATGGAAAGCAAAAGGCACAGAAGGAAGCGAGAACGCAGGTCAGATGGCACAAACACTCGCTGACCAGGAAAGCCCGATCTTCTGCGAGGGGCGCTTGTATACTTGTGCCAAGAAACATGGTCACTCATTTTTGTAGCAGCATCAGCTCATGCTAGGCAAACTCTTCAGCAGTCCAAATATGTAATAGTAAAATACATAAATTATCATACTTTCCTATAACAAAACACTTAATGGTAGTGAAAATAAATGAGCTACATCTACATACATTAAGATGAATGAATCTCAAAAAAGTATCTTGTGGAATAAAGGTCACAAAAGGTCATATTCAGTATGATTTGTGTAGGTTGAAAATATGCAAAACTAGAAATGCTGTTTGATGAAACATAAACATGGCCAAATTCTGTACAGGAAAGAAGGCGTGGTTAACCTAGGATTTAGGACAGTAACTATTTCAGGTGAAGGCAGGGGATGCAACCACTGGTACAGGGGAAGGAGCATACAAAAATTGAGACGTGCTGCGTGTCAACTCCCAGTGGTGACTGCGATCACTGTGTACTGCAGACAGGGGTGACGCAACAAAAGCTAGCGTCCTGAAAACAACAGCACAGGTGAGTACTAGCTGGTCATGGCCTGCACGCCTTGTCTTTACACTGCATCTGTCCCACAGCATAGCTGACTGATTGACTGTTCCACAAATGAAAAAACATTTGTGAAGTAGCCACATTTACCTTGTAAGCATGCCACTAAAAACAGAATTCATTTTAAAAATAAACTCCATAAAAAAATTTACCCCTATTTTCACCATAAAGTGTTTTCTGAAGTTTGCGAAGTAGGCATGAAGATAAAAGATGAAAAGAAACAAATAACCTAAGGGAAAAATTAAAAAAGAAGTCCGGTGAGATAGCTCAGCGGTCTAAAGCAACTGCTTAGGCAACTGCAGGGACCGCAGTTCAATCCCTGGCACCACATGCTGTGCCAGCCCCATCCTCAGGGCAGGCTGAGCCAGCCATAGCATAAATATATACATACACGCATACATACATACATACATACATACATACATACATACACACACACAGTTTAAAATTTAAAAAAAGAAAAAACAAAAAACTTGTAATTTATTAAAAAAGTAAAAACCATGGCTATTTGTGATCGTCTCAGGGAGACATGTAGAAGCCTCTCACTGCAATGATACGGGCAAAATCAAACTGGGTAAATGCTCCTTAGCCAGAGCCTTCCTTCTCCATTAAAAGCAAGGTTAAGTGCCGGAAATAAATCAATCTGCAAAAGGCAGACAAAGCGCCTGAAAAACAAGAGGATGACACGACAGCTCATTTATTCCAACAATCCAGAGAACCAAACTTGAAACTCCTCTGCTCAGGCGTGCAACGCAAGTTTGCACTGTACGACTTTAGTTCCAGCTCTTAATTTATGACCTCGCTGCCCGGTGAGCCGACCACACGCCGCAGGGGGCTACCAAGCCGTGACGCCGCCACTAGGACAAATGAGGACATGCCAAAGGTGAAAACGCATGCCAGATCCAAACGACGGCGAAAATACGAATGTAAAGCATCTCAATTATTTTTACATATTGTCTAGATACTGGAATAATAGTTTGGATATACTGTATGGGCTAAATAAAAATATTAAAAACATTTTCATCTGTCTTGTTTACTTTCGTAAGGTGATAAGAAAATTTTAGGGCTGAGGAAATAGCTCAGTACAACAAACACTTGCCTGGCAAGCACAAGGGCCTGAGTTCAAACCCCAGTATCATGCAAAAAAATAAAAATAAAAATAAAAAAATAAAAAATAGATTAGAGATGTGGCTCACATCAGATTTCTAGCCAGTAGTTCTGGTTTAGAGATTTCACATAAAATGTGTCAGGATACAGCTTATTAAATTAAAATTAAACTCAGGTTTAATTTTAAAGCCCTAAATTTCAGCTCATCCTTTCACCTCTAGATGACCAACATAACAGCTCACACATGACTGCTCATCCCTTGAGCAGAGAACGACTGATAAAAGACACTGCCGGTCTCAGCAGCCCAGGGAAGGTTTCAGAAGGCCCCGTTGCCCAACATGTCAATAAGCTGTAGGAGGGGGGCGGATGAACCCCGCTCACAGTAGCCACTGCTTGGTGCTCCTGCCGGCTGCACCCTACGGTTTCCCCTTCAGCTGCACCCCCTGCACACAAAGCCACGGGCACAGCCTCTCCCACCCCCCTCCTGCATGTGGTCTGACTGGCAGGGGTGGCCCACTGTCACCTGACTCTGTGTTTAAATCCGCTTTCCCCAAACCTAGACAGGATTCGCCATGCAATGCTCCAGGGCTCCAAGGCTCCAAGGCGAGGGGCATGGTGGTCATCCTTTCACCCGACCCCCAGGGCTGGGCCTGGAACACTGCTGCAGTGTGGCAGATTCGTTCGCTCTGCACTTCTTTGCAGGTCTTTAGCACTCGTCTCCTTACCATGTATCTTTTACTCCACTAAGAAAAAGCCTTTTTCTTCCGCTCCATCTCATACTGCATCAAGGCGCTGCCTCTTCCCCTGTCCTGTGTTCTGGGGTGGCTCCACCAGCTGCCTTCTCTTAGTCATTCTGGCCTCCTCATCCTCCTCTCGGAATTGTGCTAGAAGCCAGTCTCCCCAATCTTAGAAAGACGTTGGCCTTCCTTTCCATTCACACTCCAGCCACTGCTGTGTTCGCCCTGATGGCTGAAGAATGCCCACTCTTCCTTATTTACACTCATCTCCACTGCCTGCTGCCCACTGCCTGTTCTTTCTACTCACTGAAGGTGCACGCCCTTAGTGAGGTGGGGACCAAAGCCTGACAGGTGTCCTCAACCCTCTGTGTTGCTAAAAGCACAGGGACCACATGCGGCAACTGCTCTGCACCTCTGCCGGATCAGCAGGAGTGCCTTCTCCCTGGCCAAGGCTGGACAGCAAGAACCATGGGAAGATAGGAGACACCCGGAGCCCAAGGCCATGGTGGGAGAGAAGACATGGACCCGCCAAGCCGGAAGCACAGCCACTTCCTCCTCGGTTAGCACCTGTGGCTTTGCTGGTGGGCTAGGACAGAGGCTCACAGAGAATCTTCGACTTTAACAGCTGTTGTCTACTGAGGGGTCACAGAGACAGAAAAATTACAATTTTCTTGCTTGAGTGTTTTAAAATCTTGAGATATGTGTCACAAACTCCCTAAGTTGGCAAGAGAAGACAGCAAAAGTGATTTAAAATGAACCTCAGTAGGGCCAGGTATGATGGCACATGCCTGTAATCCCAGCACTTGGGAGGCTGAGGCAGGAGGATCAGGGCAAGTTTGAGACCAGCCTGGACTGCACAGAGAGACCCTGTCTCAAAAAGACATAAGATAAAATAAACCTCAGAACCTTAAAGAACAGGATAAGCAAATAAAATTGAGGACTTTTTTTTTTCAGGAGGTAGAACTAGGGGCTGAAGCTTCATGCATCCTAGGGGAACAATCTTCCACTGAGCTGTACCCCTAGCCACTTTTATTTTTTGAGATGGGGTTTTACTAAGCTGCCCAAGCTATTCTCAAACTTTTTGTCTCAGGGGATTACAAGCATGTGCTACCATGCTGTTACAGTTTGTGTCTAGCTGTTCCCCCAAAGCCTCATGCAGTCATGGGGTGGGGACTTCTAGAGTTTAACTCATGACCCTCTGGGATTATGAGTGATCCAAGGTTGGGATTATGGGTTTTAGTACTGCTGGGATTATGGGTGTGAGTGTTACAACACCCAGCCTGAGGCAGAGAGCATACATGTAATGCAAGAGAGACAGAGAGATAGACTCTCTCTGCTGCCATTGCTGCTGTTCCGCTGCCATGGAACCAGCCGAATATGGATTGAAACCTCCAGTAACTGTGAGCTAAATAAACCTTTCCTTCCTTCATTTTGGGTGTCAAGTATTTGTCTCAGCAATGAGAGAACAGTAACTGAGACACATGCTAGCTGAAAGATTATATTTTTAACTCTCTCTCTCTCTCCCTCACACACACACACATCCTAGTGACTCACTGACTTATATAAACCCTGTAGTTCACAGATGAATGATATCTACCTTGTCTATCACCCTATCTTCATTCTAGGGCAGGGCCTGGACCAGAACTGCTTGTGTATATGAATGTCAATTTGAAGAGTGACAATGGTTTCATTCCAAGGCTGGAACTGACAGGTGTGTGTCTCCCTAGTAAGTTCCCGAATAAATCCACAGTAGCTCTGAGAATGAAGGGCCAAAAGACTGTTGGATCATCTGAACTTGAAATTCGGTATTTCAAAGAGGTATGACTTTCTCAAATGCTATGTCTTTAGCTATGTCCAGAGCTGGCACAGCTGATAGGATTTGCTGATGGACTACATGTGTGGCACAACACAAAGGTGTCAAGGACAACTCCAACTGATAAAAAACACCTAAGGTGGTCAGGCACAATAGCCTGTATTTGCAGTCACTCAGGAGGCTGAGGCCAGCCTGGGCCACCTAACAAGATACTGTTTCAAACTCTGAAAAGGAGCTGGGGGTGTAGCTCAGTGCCGAGTATGAGCATAGCCTTGGGTTTGATCCCTAGCACTAAAAACAAAAAAGGTATAAAGTACCTCAGATTTCAACTGGCACACAGGAATCCATCAAGTATGGTATAGGTTCTTTACATTTCCAATTGGAAGCTCTATAGCTAGAAGGACTTGTGGAGGGAACATTCAGGTAGGAATCCACTAAGCAGGCTTTCATCCTTAGACCCTGGCTGACTTTCTTTAAATGCTGGAACTTAGGCTGCAGTCTGGGGCTCACAGAGAGTAAGATGCTGAGGTTCACATAGTCAATGGGCGCTACTGCAGCTTCCCAAGAACACAGAAAGATGAGTGGAAGAGAGAAATCATAAATAAAAATTTTTTAAAGAAACAGCATCCTGTATTATGTGCTGCTTTGTTCATTTGAACTGTTAGAATAACACGCCATTGGGGACAGCGGGATGGTTCAGCAGTCTAAAGCACCTGCTTGGGGGGGGGGGGAGAGAGAGAGAGAGAGAGAGAGAGAGAGAGGAAGAAGAAGAAGAGAAGAGAAGAGAAGAGAAGAGAAGAGAAGAGAAGAGAAGAGAAGAGAAGAAAAAATAGCATAGCATGCCATTAACTGGGTGGCCTATAATTGTAGGCATTTAGTTCTCACAGTTCTGAGGCTGAAGTCCAAGGTTGGAGCAAGAGCAATGCGTGTGATAGGAGGGGTTGGGCTGTGTTTCAGCAGAACCCTGCATGGAAGAAGGAGACAGCCTGCTCCAGGGATCACTGCCCCCATCCTCTGTACTGGGGCCTGAACCCAGGGCTGAGCTATCCCAGCCCTTTTCCTTTCTTTAAAATTTTGAGATAGGGTCTTATTGGGTCCCTAAGGAACACAGACTGGGCTATACCTTTGTAATCTTCCTGCCTCGGACTCTCAGAGTTCTGGGATTACAAGAATAAGCCACTGTACCCAGCAGAAGTTTCTGTTAAAAAGGTTTTGCCATCAAGACCCAAGAATTAGGCCGGCCAGAGAGCTTAGCAAATTAAAGTGTCTGCTTAGGCAGATGCAGGGGCTAGGGGTTCGATCCCCTTTCTGTCATGCTGGCCCCATCCCTAGGGCACACTAAGATAGCAATTTGGAATTCCACACAGCATTGCTTCGGACCAAGGAACACATTTTACAGCCAAAGAAGTGAAGCAGTGGGTTCATGCTCATGGAATTCATTGGTCTTATCATGTTCCTTACCATCCAGAAGCGGCTGGATTGATAGAAAGATGGAATGGTCTTTTGAAGAAACAGTTACAATGCCAACTAGGTGGTAATAGTTTGCAGGGCTGGGGCAAGGTACTTCAAAAACCTGTATATACTTTGAATCAGCGCCCTCTGTATGGTACTGTGTCTCCCATAGCCAGGATTCATGGGTCCAGGAATCAAGGCGTGGGGGTAGGAATGGTACCACTCACCATTACACCTAGTGATCCACTAGCAAAATTCTTGCTTCCTGACCCCACAACCTTGTGTTCTGCTGGACTAGAGGTCCTAGTCCCAGAGGAGGGAAGGCTTGCGCCGGGAAGCACGGCAATGATACCATTGAACTGGAAGCTAAGGTTTCCCCCTGGTTACTTTGGACTCCTCATGCCTTTGAGGAAACAAGCTAAAAAAGGGAGTCACAGTGTTGTCAGGGGTGATTGACCCAGACTATACAGGGGAAATTGGACTACTACTCCACAATGGAGGAAAGGAAGAATATACATGGCGTGCAGGAGATCCCTTGGGGTGCCTCTTAGTATTGCCATGCCCTATTATTAAAGTCAATGGGAAATTAAAACAATCTAATACAGGCACGATGATAAATGGTCCAGAGCCTTCAGGAATGAAGGTATGGGTCACTCTACCAGGGAAAGAACCAAGACCTGCTGAGGTACTTGCTGAGGGCCAAGGGAATACAGAATGGGTAGTAGAAGAAGGTAGTTCTC
>PVKN010037828.1:0-11173 GCA_004027915.1 Capromys pilorides
TCTGTGAGCAGGGGCACTGCACACTGACAGGTGTAGACCTGGGTTTCCCTTCAGCCCCCCTTTCCCAGAGAAGGCACCACCTCATGCAAGAGCTCAGTGTTGGGAGCTTGGGGCTTCTGCCCCTGGCAGTCCAGGGAGGCTGGAACCTTTCTGTAAAGCTATAGTGACACTGATAGCAACCGTGCAGTGGGAACCAAACAACCAAAAGGAGGGCTTCCTCATTATTAGCCTAGATTACTTCAGTTAATAGTGCCTTCTATAGTCTTTTCCAGCTGGTTAATGTCAAATAAACACTGTAGGTTTCCATATCCAAGAAAAGATTTTGTTTTGTATTTTTGAGGGAAAGGTCTACAGAAAGGGTGTTCAGGGTCTCACTACTAGATCAGACTCCTAGTGATCCGCCTGTTTACAGCCTCCCAAGAGCCGGGATTATAGGTGCACCACCATGCCCAGTCTCAATGGCTGTCTCAGGGCTCCCCAGGGAGCGGGGAGCAGAGCAAGCCTGGGGATCAAATCTCCGGCCCCTGGACCTGCTTACGGGTGCTTTGATCCTCTGAGCTACTTGGCCGGCCCTCTGAAGAGGATTTCTGGAACAGTCTGAACATAGCCAAACTGTAAGCATTTGGTGTGGCAGGTATGCAAATTATCCTGGTCTGAACATCACAGCCTGTGTTTCCAGGGAGCACCTGACAGCACAAATCTGTGCAATTGCATGTCAGTGTATAGGAAAAAAGGACAAAATCATGACTTACATACGAATTCCTCTTTAATTTTTGCACAGATTTTACTTTACATGAGACATTGTTTATAAATTTAAATATATTTAAAGCAACACAGTTGTGATCCCAGGATTTAATGGATTCATTAACTGTTAAGCATGTAGTGTTGGCACATTGTCCCTTATCTTTATCGTCTTGATGACCCTGAAAGTTGAACCCACTTTGTAAATCATGACCTACTTTCATCTGTGATTTTATTTCCTATTTCCAAATATTTCAAGCCAAACATGAATGGTAAGGCTTGTGCTTTGTGGATTGTACGTACAGCTTTCTCATGACTCATGAAAAATTGACTACTCCATTATTCAGGGTCCTTTAACAGAAATCTCTCTTCCAGCCTCGAAGTCACGTGAAATGGGCTGTGACCTGAACACCAGCCAGATTAGATCTTTTCTCCTTTGAGACTTCTCCTACAAGGCTGTGAGTGTCGGTATTTTTCCCAGCAGGTGAACAGGTGCCAAACGCATGGGAGAGGCAGGTTCTGTCCAGCAGCTGTAGAGTCCTACCATTCGCATCTCGTAAACAACTTACATAGCCACACCTTTGTATCCCTGACACTTGTTTCCCATCAATATGTTGTCCCTGGAAATTCCAAAATAAACAAGCTAAACCGTACATTGTAAATTTATGGAGAATGGTAAGCCCAAGAGAGGTCAAATGTGGACAACTGACAAAGCTCACGTGATTTCTGATGAACAGAAGAGCAGGTGGCTGCTCCACTGCACGTCCGTCCAGCCAGCGAGGCACATTAAGAGAAAACTACAGAGCTTTTAGAGACGGGCATAGATGAGCAGGCCCAGCCACCTGCCTCTTTGGGTCAATGTGTGCACAGATTTCCTGGCATTGAGGTGAGAAAAATGACCACGCTGTGTATTTGGGAAGGAAAAATCTGAATATTTGCTATGAACTGTATTTTATTTGCATAGTAAATATAAATGATGACAAAGAATCTCTTAAGGTTGACACCTGCATTAGACAAAACGTGGAGACCAAGGTCAATCTACCAAGAGTAGAAATCATGACTCCTTTCAGTCCACTGAAACACAGGGCAGCAAAAATGTTCTTCTGCAGGTTTGCCTCAGCTGCTCTGCCAGGGGACACGTGAAGGAGAAGGACAGGGGCAGGGTGAGCGGTGGCAGCAGGTGACTAAAGCGCTTCCTCCTAAGGCCCCCAGGCCGGCTTGCCCTCTGCTGAGCCCTGCAGGACAGATACAGCACACACAGCAGCCACCACCCACACTGCACCCATGGCCCCGCTCTCTCTCCTGCCCCACCGGGCTGGCTCAGGTTGCAGGTGCATCAGGACAATCTCAGCAGCGGGGCACTGTCTCAGGTGGCATGAGACAGACAGGGCAGGGGTGAGCTTCTCTCCAATCACTGAGAATTTACACAGTTTATTCAGTTGACCTACCTTGTGTCTACAGAAGCATCAGTCAGAGATCTATGATTAGGTTTTTGAAGGTTTTTCTTTTCCTGTTTACTGATTTCTTATTTTAGAGAAGAACTTCAGTGGCACAAGGGTAAGCTTGGCCTGAAGCGGGCATTATCTGGGTTTCATTCTCGGCTTCCTTTCTGGGGAGAGCCGGTCAGTTGCAGAGCAGGGTGGGCGCTCTTGCCCTAGGGTCCACCATCCTGTAGGACAGAAGTCCAAGTGCCCCAGCCCACAGCATGGGAGAATGTCACGCCTCATGTCGCTCTTGTCGTAAAGGGATTTGAGAGCCAACAGGCTTCCCAGGAGAGAACAGAGGAGCGTTCAGGGTCCAGCGTGTAGTGGGCCACGCCACCTCCAAGGGCCTAGGGGCCCTGTTTCCCCCACTGCTCACTCTGGAGACTGAGGCGGGGGTTCCTGGGCCCCTCAGTGTGAAGACAGCCAGGGCGACAAGGCAGGGTCTTCTTTCAACCAGTAAAGAAGTGACTGAGCAAGCGGTGCAGTGAATGGATGTAGGAAATATAAATCAAACACTGAAGGAGGGAGGAGATGCTGGCAGGTCGGCGACTGCTCTGGTCCGGCTGGACCAGTCAGAGGTGGGGCCGCTTTTCCAGCCCCCACCTTCCCCAGGAAAGCCCAGGAGCTGAGGATGCCTTCCAAGGTTTAAATTCGAAGTGGGTGGTGGCGGCAGCTGCGCCCACCAGCGGCACTGGTAATCGGAGTAGAGTGTTTGTCAGACCTGTTGTCCCAGGGCCTGGCTTCTTCCCCAGCTCAGCTCAGAAAACCAAACAAAACGTTAATTTGAAGGGTTAGGAGCTACGACAGGGCCACAGTGTTTCCTTGCAGGACATGGGCAAGGCCTGGATTGGCTCACCAGCACCCAAGGGATAGAACGAACAGGTGCCGAAATGTATGATGTACACAAAGAATTACTGGCTACACATATGAAACATAATGTTATATTTTAAATATAAAATACATGCAGCCTAACCAAAAGTTCAAAATGTAACATGCCCCATTTTAAAGGATGACAGTAAAATATTTATTACACATATTCATAATTAGAAAAAAATCACAGATACGTTGTCTTTTTAAATGTATTTTTAGTACCTAGGGGTCTACAGGGTCTCCTACACAGATTGGACTGGAGGGAATCGTCCTGTTTGCAGACTCCCAAAGGCTGGGATTACAGGCGTGCCCCACCACGCCCAGTCTTAGTCAGACCCTCTCAGTGTGCCCTGGAAGCAGGGCTGGCACGCATTCCAAGTATCAAATCCCAGTCCCTGCATCAGCAAAGCAGGCGCTTTAATCCACTGAGCTAGTTGACTCGGCCAAACTACACACATTCATATTTGCTTACTATGTAGTACCATCAGCACAAAATAGATTAATCATGAAGAGTGAGGAGTCAATTTAAAATTAAATATACAAACCCAAGAAGCAGTGTATGGTAACTGGAATAATTAAAATCACGGAATGTATTTATTCCACCAGGTACTGAGGCCAATAAAATAGTACTTGTCTCAGTTACTCTAGACTCATTGCTGGGACAAATACTGGACACTAAGTTAGGGAATGAAAGGTTTATTTAGCTCACAGTTACTAGAGATTTCAGTCCATACTCAGCTGGCTCCAAAGCAGAGTGGCAAAGGGCAGAGGGCAGCAGCCTTTCACGGTGGCAGCAGAGCAGACAGCAGAGGGGGGAGGGGGGGCAGTGCCTGTGACAACAGAGAGAGGAAGTGTCTTTCTGCTCTCTTATATTACACACAGGCTATGGCCTCAGGCTGGGCGTAACATCATAATCCCAGCCTGTACTAAAACCCATAATCCCAGTGAACTGTGACTTAATCTCAAATTCTAGAAGTCCCCACCCCATGACTGCATGAGGCTTTGCGGGGAAAATCAGACATAAACCTAGCAGTACTAAGGGAAAGGTGGGTCAAAAAAGGGTAATTGAAGAGAAAATGAGACAAGGATAAATGCTATAGGATTGACTGGCTACAATTTTGTATATGCTTAGATTGTAAAATTTCTGTGTAAAAAAGTACAGCAGTTTGTTTTTTTTAAAATCACATTCTATCGGGGAAAGAAAAATAAAATGGAAATGCTAAAACCTACCAAATGGGGTTCTTGTGAGAATAAAATAAAATACATGTGAGTTAAGTAAATGGAATAAAACAGTGTTATAAAATGTCTGTAAAGTTCACTGAATGTAAACCTTAAAAAACAAAAAACAAACAAACACTGGTCCTTCACTTACTCATGGGCATCACAGCTGAGGGAGGTTCCCTTAAAATTGAGACCCTTTGGTATTAATGAGCGTGCAAGTGAGTTTTCATTTTCCATGTGAAGAAATGTGTATTATAGTGACACCACACCTACTCTCCCTATGAGATGTTTCCAGACACAGAGCCACCCCCTGTAATACTTTCATGCTCAGTCTTCTGTAAAACAAATTGGCCAAGGAAACCAGCGGGCAGCCCAGCTGCCTTTCTCGTGATGGCCGGAACCAAGGCAGGGCTCAGCCTGAGGAGCAGCCCAGGACAAGGGACAGCTTCCGGGTCCACGTGACAGTGGCAGGAGGATGTGTGCTTCCCAGAAGAATTTTCTCTTTCTTTCTTTCTTTCTTTCTTTCTTTCTTTCTTTCTTTCTTTCTTTCTTTCATGCCTGCTCAGCCTGCCCTAGAGGTGGGGCTGGCACAGCATGTGCTGCTGGGGATCGAACCAGGGTCCCTGCAGTTGCCTAAGGTTTCCTAAGCAGGCGCTTTAGACCACTGAACCATCTTGCCGGCCCTCCCAGAAGAATTTTAATGCTGCTGTGGCTCTCGTGGTCACGGGCTGAGCGTAAACTCATTCGTGTCAGAAGCTGTGATCTGTTTTCTTTAAAATATTTCAGTGCTTTTAACCTTTTTATCATTGAGCATTTAGATTCTCTTAGAGCTAAACTGTATTCATGTAAATCATGTACACCGTCTCAGTTCCTCTTCTCTCATTGCTGTACCCAACACTCACAATGAAGGAAGGAAGGGTTGGTTTAGCTCATGGTTACTGGACGTTTCTGCCCACACTCAGCCAGCTCCAAGGCAGAGAGGCACAGAGCAGAGACGGGTGACCTTTGGTGGCAGCAGCAGCAGCAAAGAGCAACAGAGCAAAAGGGAGGCGCAGCGGCAACCAGGGCTGCACTTAGTCGAGTGTGTATGCTAAGGGGAGTTGGCGCAAGGCTCCCTTAAGTTGCACTCAGGCTCTCTGCCCGCCCCAGGCTGGGTGTAGTGCTCACACCCGTAATCCCAGCGGCACTCACTCCCGTAATCCCTGTGGGTCATGAGTTAATCACAAAGTCCAGAAGGCTGGCTCATGATTGTATGACGCTTTGGGGGACAACTAGACACAAAACATAACATACACAATAAAAAAGAAGCACTTTTCTTTTTATAGATTACATTTTCTTTCAGTGTAAACAATCACATTTCATTATTTATCACATTTGAATGTCTGGTATTATGACACTTTTAGTTTATTTTTATGCTAATCCACTTCCTTTTACTGTGCTGTAGCCTTGGTAGCCAGTAAGTGAGATTATTTCTACACTTCTAAATATTCTAACATCCACATGCTAATCATGATCCTATCACTTTTATATTTTCTGTGCTTTTATTTTGTTATATTTTAAATCTCTAGCTGTGCATATTTATCTTACAGTTTAGCACTGCTTTGGCGGAAATTGGTAACATGTACACACCCTGCCTTCCTCATTATCCCTTTTATCCTTGTTTCTACATTTTTATAATTAAGTTTATTGGTACAATTTAATTAATTAATTATTATTATTATTTTATTTTTAAAAATGAATTTAGGGCAGGGTCTCTAGGGTGTACAGGATCTCACTACACAAATCAGACTTGCAGTGATTCTCCTGTTTTCAGCCTCCTAAGTGCTGGGATTACAGGCGTGTGCCACCATGCCTGGTTCACGGGTGGAGCTGGCTGAGGATCGAACCCCCAGACCTTGCCACTGCCTAGCAGGTGCTTTAATCTGCTGAACCGTCGGGCCAGCCCCTTATTGGTACCACTTAGATAGGCATAGCGATCATGTTTGGCATAAGGACTTTCTACATGACTGTAGGGTATCTTAGTTCCTCTTTATTACCCATCCCCCCCTCTCTCTTCCACTTTGTTTCCATTTTATCCTTTTTAACATTTTTCCTGGAGAGTTTTGGGTTAGCTCAGTGGTTTAAAAGCCTGCGTGGGCAATCCCAGTCAGGTGCAGGGGATGTCAGTTCGATCCCCACACCTACCAGTAAGGCAACCTGAGCCAGCCAAAAAAGAAAAAAAAAGAAGTTCCTCCCCAACTTCCCCCATTTGCTTGTGATTTAATTCTGTCTTCCAAAATCTGTCGTCTGGCTTTCTGTTACTGGGCATCTATTTTATTCATTTGCTTATCTACATTTTAGGTTGGTGGTATGAGAGACAGCCTGCGACTCCCAGTGTACATTGCAGTTCTATTTATCCCAGTATCCGAATCCCATTTACACACATCCCAGTTATCTCTGTGGTTTTTTTTTTTTCTTTTTTGTATTTTAGGGAAGGGTCTACAGGTTGTCAGGGTCTCATTACTGGATCGGACTCGTAGTGATCCGCCTGTTTACAGCCTCTCAAGAGCTGGGATTACAGGCTCGTGCCACCTTGCCCAGCCTCAATGGCTGTCTCAGTGCACCCCGGTGGCGGGGCCAGCATGAGAGGCCCAGGGGATTGAACCCCTAGTCCCTGGGGTTCACTTATCTGAATAGATAATTTTCCTTTTACTCTGCATCCTGTAACAGTCTATGGCGTTTGATGAGAAATAATTGAAATACTAAATATTTAATTTTTAACATTATTTTTAACTATACAAATGTATAAATCCTGTTTCTCCCTGATGTGTTATTCATCTGATATAGCTAGGCAATATTTGGATTGAAACTAACCTTAATATGTACACCTGACTAAAAGATGACAGCTACAGATGGAGCCAGTCACATACACAAGTGCACCGCACTGGACCTGTTCATTCTAAGGCGAACCATCGCTTAGTACTGCGCTCCAAGGTCCCCAGCGCCGTGCGCACCCCAGGCACTCTCCTGCCTTCCTAACCCCTCAGCTTCCTCTTGCAGCCCTGGAAGCAGCTTCCTCTCCGAGACACTATCTTGCACTTCCCAGTGCGGACAGCAGGGGGCGGTGAAGTCCACTCTTCAGACCAGTTTGGAGCCCAGGCTGGCAGGAGGATGGTGGTGAGCAGGGCCTGGGGATCCAGGCACAGCAGGAGCGGGGTTCTTCAAGACACTGCATGTGGGTCTTGGACGTGGTGAGGACTCAGCACAGCAATCGGACTTAGACATTGCTGCTGCTTCCGGTCCTGAGGACCGAGGGGTCTGAGCTGGGTTCTCCAGAGCGAGTTTCTAGTGGGAGAAACCCTGTGCGCCATGCAGAGTGCTCTGCACTGTTTCCTTCTTCACGGCCTCGTGCAGTAGAGCAGTAGGGGTGCAAGGCGCAAGGGGCTCATCACTGAGGAGCTGCCGATGTGAGGCACAGCGCAGGACTCTCCGCGTGCGAAGCCACACGTGTGTCTGTGGAGAGAAGCTGCCTGTCTGAGTTATTGTTTCCTCATTGCTGGAACAAAATACCTGACACCCATAATGAAGAAAGGAAAAGTGTATTTAGCTCACAGTGAGCGGAGGTTTTAGTTTTGGCTGGCTCCAAGGCAGAGTGGCACAAGGCAGGGGGCAGCCATTCAAGGTCTGTGGCAGTGGCAGTAGCCTTAGCAGCTAGCTGGCCGCTCTTTCCTCCTTCTGTTGTAATGCAGATCACCTGCCCAGGGCGGGTGCAGCACTCACAGGCACACTAATGAATCACAAACTCTAGAAGGCTCCTCATGGTGGCGTGGGGCACCGACTAGACACAAAGCATGACACAGCCTCAGCATGGAGATGGCCCTGTGGCTTGTGTACAGTACAGGATGAACGCAGGAGGGAGACACAACAAGAGACCTGGTGGTTCCCAGGCAGGAACGCTTTCTAGGAATATGAATGTGCAATAATTATCACTTCATCGTGATAATCAAGTATCACAATCAGTGATTTACAAATGGTATGTAATTTTTTTTTTTTTTTTGTGGGACGGGACTGGGGTTCAAACTCACAACCTTGCACTTGCTAAGCAGGTACTTGTACCATGGAGCTATCTCCCTAGCCCCAATGCTATATAATTTTATACACTAAATAAATTAATACAATTTCTAATATGAATAGAATAAAATTCAAAAACTAAAACATTATCTCAATGAATGATAAACGAACATTTTGTAAATAATTGTCTTTTAGTTTTGCAGTACCAGCAATCGAACTCAGGACTTAACACTTGCCAGGCAAGCACTTATTTCACTGAGCTATCTCCCTGGCCCCTCTTCCATTTTCTTATACTGGGATGATAATATGATGTTTACATATGCCAGTCTGATTTATTTCAATTGCATCCATTTACCTATGAAAGCCTCAAGTTTTTCTTCTTGATAGCTGAGTAATACTTCATTGTAAGAGTACACAAGATTCAAATATACAATGTATATTGTGAAAAAATACTACTTAAAAGTAAAAATCAACTAGAATAGGGAAAAGGAGAAAAAAGGAAGAGAAAAAATTATATATATATATATATACACAATATATATATTACATATATATTGTATATATATGTACATATACATACATACATGCATACATACACAAGATTACTAAGATAATTATATCACTAACTTCTATTAATTCATTGAAAAGCCTGGTTGTGCTCACATTGTTGATCAATTTTGCATACCTATATTTTATAATCTGAGCGACTACTTTGGAGATAACAATATGCAATATATTAACCACTGATAAATCTCCTACTATTTTGTTTTGAAAAGAATAATAATAATTTTCTTCTAATGATAAAAGCTCAAAAACACTTGATATTAAAGGAAAATATCTTGATCAGATTAGGATTGCCTATAAAATTTCATAGAAAGCACCGTACTTTATGTTAAAGTTTAAAGGCTTTGTCTCTAAGATGAGGAACAGATTTGATCCAGCACCCAGGCCTGGCATGTGAGTGGGACTGCCCGAGGCCCACCAGAAAGTCATTTGACCCAACAGCCAGGCCCAGCATGTTTGTAGAATTTCATCCGTCAGACAGTCCTGGTGGGTAACCCTGCAGCAGATCTCTCTGCAGAGAGGCTAGAGGCAAGACCCACCAAGCTGATCTAGGAACAGAACATCTTGCCTGAGTGGCACAGCAGGTTCACCTCCAAGGGCTACAACAAGAAGAAGTGGAGCTCAGCAGCCAGATCCAAGCCACACCCACCAGGACAACTTTGAACTTGGTAGATACAGACCTGGTGCTAAGGCATGAACTCTACCAAAGCTCTACACCAAAGATCAGAAGGCAGTGCTCTCCAACAGGACAAAGAGAAGGAGAAAAATTCAGTCTCAGGCCCTGAGCCCACCCAGAACAAATGCAGGAGACAATAGCTAGAAAAAATTGGAAAACACACACCTGAAATTTCTGAAATAATAGCATCTGAAGTAAAAACAAACTGCAGAAGTATATAGAGGAAATCATACCAGAAATAATCTCTGAAGTAAAAAAACAAATGATAACTATAAAGAAAGAAGTACTAAGAGCCTCTAAAGAAGACACATAAAAAATGGAGAGTAGAAAAATGACAGAATCCTTGAATGAGCAATATAGGACAGCAAAAGAATGCATGAAGCAGATTCAAAGTGAGATACAGGACATTAAATCCTAAACCACAAGCTGGCAAAACCATTTCAATGAAAGTGAAAATAGACTTTCAGACTTTGCAATATATGATATTTGCGTTGTGTTCTGTCATCTCCATATATGAGTAGGGAGTCAGTGTGTCTCATACAACTCTGTTTTTCAGTTCTAATCAAGAATTTTATTGATATTACATTCATGTTTGTCAAAAACTGAAACTATAATTTTCTGTTGTTGTCATATATATTTATGACACTCTTGTCAGTGCTATAATAGTTCCATAAGAAATACTTAGAAGCATTTCTTCTCATCTTGTTTTGTAACCCACTTTTAATAGGAACACTAACACCAATAATACTTTCATACTTTAGTAAATTTATCATGATTGCTTTAGTAATGGGCTTTTTTTGGGGGAAAGAGAATTTTCTAATGCTCCATTCTCCTTTATTAATATTATTTTTATGTTTTCAATATCAAATACTCATTGGGCAGAACACGTTTGTCTACAAAAGTACTCTTTTTTTTTTACGTTTGTCATATGGGTCTCACCACTCAGTTCAGACTTCCAGTTTTCCTCCTGCCAGCAATGGGATTACAGGTGTGTGACACCATGCCTGGACTCGGTCCCTGTCTCAGCATGCCCCAGGGGCAGGGTCCGCATGGCAAGTGGTGCAGGGGAACAAATCCTGGTCCCTGCGCAGTGTCTGCGCTTGTCTAATGAGATGCTGAGTCTGTTGAGTTATCCTGCCGGGCTCTCATAAGTGCTTTGTTTCCCCTGAACTTTTCAATTTACTGCAATACCAGTTTTTGACAGTTCATTATTATGACAGTTCTGAGGATTTCAAAGATATGTGTTTTAATATTCACATGCAGCTATATCATTTTTCTTTAGTTTGAGTAAGGATTTTGTAGTCTTACAATTTCTAAAGAAATTACTTAATTAAATGATCGTATTTGATGATCTTGTGTATCATGAATTTAAGTTCAACATGGACTTATTTACTTTTGTTATCTTTTTCTTTAGGTTATTCTTGATATTTTAAGAAAATTGACATATACTTTCAAGTATTTAATTGTGATCTTTTTAATTTTAATACTGTTACTTCCATGTATAGCCTTCTATTAGAGGACTTTCTTCAGAGTGTCCAAAAGACTAGCGTTTACACTCCCAAATTTT
>PVKN010037829.1:0-11175 GCA_004027915.1 Capromys pilorides
AAAAAAAAAAAAAAAAAAGAGGGCCAGGAAGATAACTCAGCAGCATAGCACCTGCCTGGCAAACATGAGGTTGTGAGTTTGATTCCCAGAACCAAAAATAAATAAGCAAATACATAAACAAATGATAAATGCTTTGTATAAGTTAGATGCTATTTGGTCTGGGAATTTAGTGTAAAATAGTCTTGTATGAGCTTTCCTTCATAAAGCTTATAATCTAGTGGCACATCTATAATAAACAATGCAAGAATAAAAAGAACACATATATACTGATTTTGACTTTATTTGGATCAGGCAAAGATGTTCCTTTTTGGTTTTGAGATAGGTTCTCACTTTGTAGCCCAGGCTGGCCTCGAAGTCACAGTGATCCTCCTCATGCTGGGATTCTAGGTGTGTGTTACAGAAATGAGTTTTTTGTTTTGTTTTGGTACCAGGGTTCAAACTCAGGACCTTGTATGTGCCAGGCAATGCCACTGAGCTATATCCCCACCCCAGAAAAAGGTCCTTAAGGTCTTCTATGGAGAAGTGAAATTTAAGTTATGATCCATATGAAGAATAGGCATTAACCAAGCAGAGCAGACAGAAAAGTGTTTCTGGTAGAAGGGATAACATGTGAAGAGGTTAAGAAGGGAAATGTTGGTCCTATTTTGGGGGCTAAAAGATAGCCAATGGGTCTGAAAATAGTAATCAGAATGTGTTTAGAAGGGATAATAAAATTGGCAGGGATCACATATCAGAGTATGATTTATGGATCTTGCCTCACTCCCTGGGATGAACCCAAGGCCTTCATACTGAGCTACATCCCTTTTGAGATGGTGAAATTGCTGAGTTGCCCAGGCTGGGCTCAAATTTTTGATCCTCCACTTAGCCTCCCATAATGATGGAATTACAGGCATGTACCACCAAACCCAGCTAATTATTTTTTCTCCAGAGTAAAGGAATGCTTTATAAATTTGATCAAGTAGAATTCACATGTTTAGAAAATACTTCTGGCTACATTATGGTGAGTGACAAGGAAGGAGACAAGAATAAATTCAGGCAGTCTTAAGAGGTACTTCAGTTTTCTGCATGAAGACTACGCAGGACCTGGGTTGGCAAATGTGTACTGATGAAAATAGTCAATTAAGATGCATTTTGGGGGCCGGCAAGATGGTTCAGTGGTCTAAAGCGCCTGCTTAGGAAAGCACAGGCAACTGCAGGGACTGCGGTTCGATCCCTGGCACCACATGCTGCACCAGCCCCCACCACCAGGGCAGGCTGAGCCAGCCACAAAATAAAAATTAAAAAAAAAAATAAAGAAACAAACAAACACAACAAGCAAACAAACAAATAAATAAATAAATAAAATTAAAAAAAAAAAAGATGCATTTTGGAGGGCTGGTGAGATGGCTTAGCGGTCTAAAGTGCATGTGTCGGGAAGTTTAGGCCACTGCGCAGGCACCGCGGCTGGATCCCAGGCCCCACATGCTGCACCGCCCCCCCACCCCCCAGGGAAGGCTGAGCTGGCCATAACACAAACAAATATGCAATGTGGTTGAAGAAAATAAAATAAACTTAAAAAAAAAAGATGCATTTTGGAAACACAAAGATTGTGTGCGTGTGTGTGTGTGTGTGTGTGTGTGAGAGAGAACTGAACATTGAACTCAAAGAAAAATTTTTAAAAATCAATGAAGTGGGTAGAATTTTCTCCAGAGGTCAGGCATTGTAGTGCACAACTATAACTGAAAACAGGAGGATTACTACAAGTCTGATCTGTGTACTGAGACCTTGTAGACCCTCTACTAAATACATAAAAATACCATGTGTTGACAAGAATGTAAGAGAAAGTAGAACCTTTTATCTACTGTTGATGGTAATGTAAAGTACTACAACTGTTGTAAGGGTCTGATTCCTTGATTCCTAGCCTTACTATATGACCTAGCACTTCTCCTAGATGTAGAGCCAAAACATTAAAAGCAGGATCTGAAATATTTGTGTGCCTCTGCTCATGGCTGCATTATTCATACTAACCAAAACAAGGAAACAAGTGCTCATGAACAAATGACTATATTATGTGTAAAATGAATTATTCAAACTTAAAAAGAAATTCTAACACATGAATATGAACATCGAGACTAAAATAAGTGTGTCACAGACAAATACTGCATGATTCCACTTACATGGGGTACCTAGGACAGTCAAATTCACAGTGATAGGGCAAGAGAGACTCCTTTTTTATTTTTAAAAAAATCCATTTTAAAAGGAAGTCTCAAGTCTGTTTGAATTGTAGATGAACTCCTCACCCCTTGCCCTCATAGCTAATCATAAAACTGTAAAAGTAGAAACAGAATTGAGAAGCAGGCTAAATGTTAAACCACAATGGCCACCAGACTGCCAGGTAGTAGTTTCTGGGAAATGTAAACCTTGTGACATTTATGTACTATTCCTGTAAAATTCTAGAAAATGAGATAAAGATGTGGTTACCACAGACATCTAAAGAATGTTTAAGATGTGTTCAATGTCTACTTGGTACTAATATTGTTCCTGCCATTTTTGTCAGACTTGTCAGGACAGGCTTTAATAAAGTTTCTTTGCTCTATATTCAGTCTCCTGTGAGTGCATTTGTCCTTGAGCCTGCCATAACATTTTGGAGGCCCCAGGGAGATCACCGTATGAGGAAGACCCTTGCATGAAGGGACTCTATGCCTCCAAGTCTCACTGATCACTCTTAGGTGGCAGGGGAGTCCCAGGTGATTTCACCTGACCACCTGAGGACTGTGGGGCAGGATGCTGTAGCTACAAAATGGGACAACCTAGCTCTGCTGTCTGACCTAGGTAAAAAGTTGGATTCCTTTATTTGCCTTTGGTTTCATTTAGAAACTTTTTTCTTTGCAGAATTTGATAGACCTGGCCTCCCAGACATGAAAGCCATTTGATCTTGGCACAGCTGAGAATTTGCATCAGAGTTTGTCTTTGAATTTGGTCAGTTCTGCTGTCTAAAGTATTTCAAATTGATGGTTGGAGATTGATAGTTCCTGGGATTATTTTGTCTCTGTTTGCGCCTGTGCTTTCAGATTATGCCTGAATTCATCATCTGGGAGGATTGGTGGCTGTTTTTCTTCTGCTCTTCCTGTCTCTCTACATCATCTATCTATAGGCTCAGAGACATCCAAATTAGGCCCAACTGCTTCACACAGCCACAACTACAGCTATTAACAAGGACTCTAGCCAGTTGGTATGGATGTACCCAGCAGCACAGCAGCAAGACAACTATGCTGGACTGCATGACCAAGAACTTTGATAAATTCAAGGGGGATTATGGTGAAAATGAAGAGAAGTTTTACACTGTGTGAATTAGAGTGGCCCTTTTCTGACATGGGCTGGCTGCCAAAGGGTATGAGATTCTCACATAACCACCAAGCTGTGGGTTGTAGTCACAGGGAAACTGGAGCATCTGAATCAGTTTACTTCTAGATTCCTGGCTGCAGGGTCGGCAAGACAGTTCAATGGATTAAGCGCCTGTTTAGGCAAGCATAGGGGTCACCATATGCCATGCCAGCCTTGCCCCTAGGCCCAACTACTGATTTTGGGCGTGGTAGTACATGTCTGTATCCCAGTGCTGGGGAGGCTGAAAATAGGAGGATCACTAGAGTTTAAGCTGCATAGGGAGACTCTATAGCAAATACAATAAAAAAAAAAATTCTGGTTGCTCAGTTTGAACACTATTTCAGGGGATTAGTATATGTTTTTGTGGGTTTCTTTATCATGTCCTGGTAATCAATGACACCCCTAAACTAGAAACCCTACCTGCCCTTGGCACCAGAGGAAAATGATCCGCTCCTTTTTTCCTGGCTCCTTCTGCCACACTCACTGCTCGCCCTGCCTTTCCCACACCTCAGCAGGTAACACCTTCTTGGTGCTATAGTCAAGTGGGGGATTCTGTCATGGCCCTGACTCAGGAGCTTCTTGATCCTCTGATCATCATAGGCAGCCTTCTCCTGGGTTCATAGTTGACTTGGACGAAGAAGTCTCTTTCTTAGGTCTGGTCCCTGCTTTACCCCTCCAGCAGTCTACTGTGATGGGACTTCATCAGAGCCCTCAATCTACTCTGGTGTATGTCCCATTCACTACCAGTGCTTTCAGAACTCAGAAACCTACCTTTTCAGAACCCAGGTCCCTGATTAAGTTGCTTGATTCTATATATATATATATATATATATATATATATATATATATGACAGTGTCTCGCTATGTAGATCAGACTCAGATTCTCCTGTTTTCAGTAGCCCTTTCAGCATGCCCCAAGAGTGGGGCCGGCATGGCAAGCCAGGGATTGAACCCCAGCCACTGACGCTCTGCCTAAGCAGGTGCTTTAATCTGCTGAGCTCTCTGGCCGGCCCTTCGGTTCAGTGTTTAAAACTCATCATCCTGTAGGGGATGGGGAGATAGCTCAGTAGAATAAATATTTGCCTGGCAAGCGCAAAGTCCTGAGTTCACTCCCTGGTACTGAAAAAAAAAACAAAAACAAACAAAACAACAACAACAACAAAAAAAACTTTACCATCCCACCTTGGATCACTGTCAACAGATCATATTAACCTTATATACTCTGGAGGAGAGGGACAGAATTGATAAGGCAGAGGAAGAATAAGTAATGATAGACACAGGGAGAAATGCACAGGATAAAGAGGCAGCAGCTCAGCTTACTAAGATACCCCTAACTGGGATTACAATACTGATCAGGGACTAAATGCATTAAAGGAACATCACAGCGCTCTAAAGAAGGGGCATCTTTCTGTGCTCATTGTCCCATTAATTTACATATGGTAGTGGAAGTATATCAGGGATATACTTCACTGCATTTTGCAAGCACCTCGTGGAAGCTTTGCAGACATATACACTGCATGACCAAGATTCACCTCAGAATGCTCATTAATATGGTTTTCATTGTTCAGCTGGCCCCAAAATGCAGAAGTTAAGGTTTTACAAGGATAAAGTCCCAGTTGATAGAAACTGTATAGAAAGTGTTTCATAACAGAGATGTAGAATGGAAACCTAAGCAAGAACAGAGAAAGGTAATGATGGCAGCTTATAGGAGGGAGGCCTGGTCAGGAGTTAGGAAGAGGAAAAAGGCAAACAGGGAGGAAGTTGTCATACTCCCCTAGATCCAGACCAGTGTGCCTACTGCCATTTCAAATGGGAGTGCACAATGTTGTTGGGAAAGGAGAAAAGTGAAAAAAAAGTGTCTATGATGGAATCAGAGGAAGTCTCAGACTGATGGGATCAGGAGTCTGTTTCTCAGCCTTGGGGAACCCTAGTCAACCATCAACATCAAGGAAAACCTGATAGATTTCTGTTAGGTACCGTTGTGGATCTGTCAGTAGTTACTCAGCCAGTAGCTCCACTTTTGGGACAGAAAGTACATGTTCAAGGGGCACTTCTGAGGAAACCATTTTAACCACAGGAGAATCCTCCTGGGAGGCTGACGTGTTGATACCTTGCCTATGTAGGAGGAGTATCATCTCCTAGATTCTATTAATGCAGCACAATCTGCTCTCCTTTCCTGGCTTAAATGTTTTCCATTGCTATTTTATCTTTTTTTCTCATTAAAATGAATAAAAGTTAAAAAATAAAAAAAACGCAATGTATTAATTATTGTAACTGTCTTACTAACCTGTTCTAAAACTGTTCATTGCTATTTTTTTCATTAAAATGAATAAAATTAAAAAAATAAAAATAAATGTTTTCCAAAAGTTTGGCAGAAGACAATCCCCCACCCAGGTCAAGCAATTTATGACACCCCCTCCCCACGTGATAGTAGTGTTAGTGCAACATACAAGGCAGGTCCATTTAAGACAATATCCAATGGCTATGAAAGCTAGAAAAGGAATTAAACCACATATTCAGAGATTGCTTGAGGCAGGTATACTGAGAAAACCTCAGTCTCTTGGGGTTGGCAGGATAGCACAGCAGACTAAGCACCTGCATGGGCAAGTGCAGGAACCAGAGTTCGATCTCAGCACCACATGCTATGCCAGGTGCCCCCAGGTGCACTGAGCTGGGCGTGGTAGCACATGCCTGTAATCTTAGCGCTGGGGAGGCTGAAAAACAGGAGTATCACTGAGTCTGAGCTGTGTAGTGAGACCCTGTACCAAATACATAAGGGAAAAAATAAAAAATAGATAAAATGTCAATCCCGGTGGAATACACTATTCTTCCAGTTCACAAAGCAGGGACAAATGAATATGCCCGTCCAGGACCTCCAAGAAGTAAATGCTCTGGTTGCAACTCTTCACCCCGCTCTACCCAACCTCTATACCTTGCTCAGTTTGCTTCCGCCTACCTGAACTTGGTAGGTAGGTGCTGGACTTGAAAGATACTTTCTTCTGCATTCCCTTATCTGTAGCATCCCAGGAATTGTTTGCTTTTAAATGAGAAGATCTAGAGGGGTAAGGAACATCAACTAACCTGGATGAAGCTTCCTCAGAGATTTTAAAGCTCCGCAACAATATCTGGGGAAGCCCTGTCCAAAGATTTGATGCCCTTTGATGAAGAGAACCCTGAGATATCTCTTACAGTATGTTGATGATCTGTTCATAGCAGCTAGGACTCAGAACCTACATCAAGAAGGAACAAAGAGGGCCGGGGATAGTTCAGTAGAATAAGTGCTTGCCTGGCAAGCTCAGAGTCCTGAGTTCTAGCCCTGGTACCCCCCCAAAAAAAAAGAAAAAAAAAAAAAAAAAAGGAACAAAGAGACTGCTGGGTTTGTTGAAGGAAAAGGATTATCAAGTGTCAGTAAAAAGGGGTGGGGGAGATAGCTCAGTAGAATAAGCACTTGCCTGGCAAGCACAAGGGCCTGAGTTCAAATCTCGGTTCCAGAAACAAACAAAAAGCTTACTAAAAAAGACTGAATATGTGTACAAACTGTGTAATTCTTTGAGTTTGTGCTAAAAGGACTCACTCACTGTCCACTTCCCATATCCAGGTGTCTTAATTACCAGGTTATCTAAAAGAGTCCTTGTCTAGAAAGGACTTGAGGGAATTCTTTTGAAACAGCTGGATACTGCCATCTTTGGGTCTAAATTTGCAGCCATTGCCAAACCCTTATATGAAGCTTTCAAAGGACAAAATGATTCTCCATTAGAGTGGAATTCTGAATGCCAGACAGCCTTTAAGACTCTTAAGTGCTCCTGCTCCGGCATTGCCTGATATCACTAAACCATTTCAATTATTCATCCATGAGGAGGGAGCAGCTCAGGATTTTGGGTCTGCAGTAGCATGCTTGTGCAACAGACTAGACTATGTGGAGGCTGGGTGGCCCTCTTGTCTGCATGCCACTGCCATACTACCAAAAAAGGGTGATAAGGTGATGTTGAGGCAAAAACTGGATGTGTTTGTTCCCCATGTAGTCCTCTATTGAGAGGACCCTGGTGGTAAGTGGCTTTCAGGGACTAGGCTGGCCCAGCACCAGAGAACACTCAGTGATCCTTGGCTTACTATTAAGACTGCACGGCTCTCAATCCTGCCTCCCTGTTGCTGACATTGCTGGAACTGCTGGAGCATGACTGTGTCAAAGTGATCAAAGCAGTCCACTTGGCCAGACTGGATCTGTAGGATAAAACCCTCCTGAGCTCCAACTTGATTTTTTTTCTAATTTTATTTTTATTTATTTTAAAATAAACTTTATGTTATGGCTGGCTCAGCCTGTCCTAGGAGTGGGGCTGGCACAGCATGTGGTGCCAGGGATCGAACTGCAGTCCCTGCGGTTGCCTAAGCTTGCCTAAGCAGGCGCTTTAGACCACTGAGCTATCTCACCGGCTCTCTGACTTGATTTTGTTCTTGGACAGCAGTATGTAATTGATGGGTTCAGAGGGCAGGAATATTGGTTGTTATCATCAAGCAGACTGTCTGATCTGAGGTTTTGCCTCCTGGAATGTGGGCTCAGAAAGCTGAGCTAATTATGTTTACTTGGGCCTTGGAAATAGGAAAAGATAAGTAGGTAAAAAGTTTACACTGACTCTTACTATGCCTTTACTACTCTGCATGTGCATGGTGCTATCTACCTAGACAGAGCCTGCTGGGAGGAAAAGTGAGACTTCCTAAGAGATTGTTAACTAGTTGCAGACTATCTGGCTTCCCACTAAGGTTGCTGTCATCCACTGTCCAGGCCAACAGAAGAGCTCTTTCATGGAGTCCCAGGAAAACAGAGCAGCTGATTTGGCTGCTAAACAAGCTGCCTTTGGGGAATCATTCCCTGTAGCCTGAGCCTTAGTGGCTCTCCTTCTTAAGCTATCCAACTATGCAGAAGCAGAACCAAAGTGAGCCAAAACAGAAGGAGCTACAGAAGTAGTGGGGGGGGGGGGTGAGGGTCCTCCCTGAGGCTGTAGGACATTTTGTGATCCAAGAACCACACAGAAGCAGCATTTGGGTAAAACAGCCATGGCAGAGCTGCTTGGCTGTCACTTCCCTATCTCTAGACTTTGGGCTTTGGGCACCTCTGTGACTAGCAGGTATGTGGCTTGTATTCACAACAATCCAGTTTCTTACCCAGGAGTTCGAAGGCAGGGGATACTGAGCTTTGAGGACATGAGATTAAATTGACCACTGGAAACAAAAAGTATAGTTAGTTCTCATCTGTACCCATACAGGATGGGTGCAGGCCATCCCTAGTAGGACTGAGACATCTAGAAAGGTGGTAAAAACCTTGGTGGAGTTCATTATTCCCTGGTATGGGCTCCTGTGACATAGGCTCAGATAATGGGCCTGCTTTTGTGGGTCAAGTGGTTCAGAGCCTTTCTACTGCTTTGGGGCTAAAGTGGAAACTAAATATAGCCTATTTGCCATAGAGTTCTGGCCAAGTAGAGAGGCAGAATTGAACTTTAAAGATTACCTTAGCCAAGCTTTGGCAAGAGACTGAGGCAAACTGGGTAACTATGTTTCCAACAGCCCTGCTGTGATCACATTGTACCCCATACCTGGATGGACTCACTCCATTTTAAGTAATGTTTGGGAGGCCTCCCTCTCCTTGCTTTTGCCTGTTTTGGGCGGACTACAGGACATGGAAACTGTACACTTATGCCAGCAGATAAAGGTATTACATCAGACTTTAAAGAACTTCAGCAGGTTTTGTCATGATGCCCCATCCCAATCCATTCTTCTGTTCATTCCTTTGAACCAGGAGACAAAGTGTTAATTAGAACTTGGAAGGATGAGCCTCTCCCACCAAACTAGGTGGGACCACATGAGGCGATATTAACCATGCTCACTGCTTTAAAACTTGCAGATTTCATGCTATGGATTCGTCGCACCAAGGTTAAAAAGTTGACTTCCAAGGAGCAGGACACACCACCTCCATCTCCACTAGAATCCAGGTTGCTGTGTTGTTTTCAAAGACTAAGAGAGAAATCAGGTATAACTCAACCAACATGATGACCTCCTTGGCTGTCTTGATGTTGTATTCATAATTTCTATATGTAAGCTCTGGAACCCTCACTGGTGTCAGGACAAGGCTGACCCTAAGAGTTACCCATTCCCTACTTGTAAAGTCCAGAAAAAGGCAATTGACACACTGTTGATATAGATTTAGTAGCTTGGGGACTACATTTGTGCTCAAAAATATGAGATGTGGAGATAAAAAGAATGTATATTGCCCTCAATTGGGTTGTGAGAGTGTAGGACTATGGCACGGTATAGATGATGGACAGACTCACTGGCTTGGGCCCAGGATGACAAGGATATGCGAGTGCACAGGGAAAAGAGGACTGGATGCTATACTGAGTACTCAGGTAGTTTCTGTTTACAGAACAAAATAATTCTAAAAGATATTTATAACCCTGTTTGGCCAACTGGGCTCACTTAGGGAGTTTGTGCGCATATACAAAGGCCAAATCCATGGATAGACCCAGGGATCTTCATACACATAATACAAACTGAGACAACCCCTAGAAAGCCAGCCACCCCTCCTCCCCCCCATGAATTACACTAATCTGACAGTCTCACTGTGATGGTCTTGTCTGATATTACAGAGGTCAACCTCTCCACCCAAGTGTCTGTCGGAGATAATGTAAAAAGAGTAACTGCTCTATCAGGCATTTACCAGATACTTAATGAAAACCATTATTTACTTAATGAATATAATCCTATTTTGGCAAGAAGCTGCTGGATGTGTGTAAGGTCAAGTCTGCCCTTTTAATGAGGTGATAGCTTCTTCAACAGAGATTACCCCTCGTCAAACACTCTGTACTCCAGAGGAAAAAAACCAATTGCCCTTTTTCTGGTAGAAAATGTATATGGACAAGGATTTTATGTGAGAAGTTGCTTGTAGCTAAGTTGCTAAGTTGCTTGTAGCCAAACTGTGCCACAAAACTCCACTTACAGAGCACCTCAGGGATCCCAGTTATTCTGTACTATTAGATTATTTAACTGTCTCGACTATAGACAAAAATTCACACAACATGATCCCTGCCTTTTGGGAGCCATCCCCGGATAACAACTAAAGAAGGGGTCCTGGAGACCTGGCACATATTCCCCAACCAATAGACATGGTCAAGACGAGATGTGCTTCTACCAATAGTGGGTGGGATAAGCATAGCAGGGTGCCTCAGGTTAGGTGGTGGTGCTGTAGTCCACATGGAAATGGGATTACCAAAACCTTACTAGATTGACCCATAGTATAAAGCAGATTGTGACAATATGTGGTCAGACAATTACATGACCAACTTTATTCCCTGGCAGTAGTGGAAAGTACAGAATAAAAGAGTTCTCAACCTGCTTTCCATAGAACAAGGGGGCTCTGTGCCACCCTAACAGAAAATATTGTTTCTATGCAAACAGCTCAGTAGTTATCATAGAAACACTTGACAAGTTGGCTAGAGAGGTTAAAAAAAGAGAAAAAACAGGGCTGGTGAGATAGTTCAGCGGTTTAAAGGGCCTGCTTAGGCAAGCTTAGGCAACTGCAGGGACTGCAGATCAATCCCTGGCACCACGTGCTATACAAGCCCCACCTTCAGGGCAGGCTGAGCCAGCCATAACATGAATGAATGAGTGAATGAATGAGTGAATAAATAAATGTTAAAAAAAAAAAAAAGAGGGCCGGCGAGATGGTTCAGTGGTCTAAAGCGCCTGCTTAGGAGGGCTCAGGCAACTGCAGGGACTGCAGTTCGATCCCCGGCACCACATGCTGCGCCAGCGCCACCACCA
>PVKN010037830.1:0-11172 GCA_004027915.1 Capromys pilorides
ATATACATAGCACAGCTTGATATTTTTTACTTTCCTTTTGTCTTCCTTTCCTCCCAACTCCACCATTACCAAATCTCTGAAACAGTTTTGCACATCTTCTTTCTTGAGTGTCTTTAATTGTGGTGTCCTGGCTGCCTGGATGTCCTGAATGCATCCAAAATGTTTATCTTTCATGGTCATTTTGACTTTGGAAAAGAGCCTGAAGACATAGAGGGCCAGTTTCAGTGGATAAGGTGGATGAGTAGCCTTCCCATCACATGACACCTGGCAGCAGCATTCACTGTATGTTTTATCATACTTCATGAAGAGACTCATGAAAAAGGATCACATTATTCTATAAAACATCAGCCATTTAAATATCTGGAAACCCTAGGGCCAGCCACATAGCTCAGCAGAATAAAGTGCCTGCATAGGCAGGGCACAGGAGCCAGGGTTGTATCCCCAGTCTGCTGTACCAGCCGCACCCCTGGGGGCGCACTGAGATGGCGACTGAGACTGCATGGCGGTGCTTGCTTATAATCCCAGCTCTTTAGAGGATATAAACAGGAGGATCACTATGAGTTTGATCTACATAGTGCGACCCTGTACACCCTGTACTAAATACATTTTTGAAAAATCTGGAAACCCACATGTTTAATGTATTTGGTTTTTTAAAAAACATGCAACTCCTCTACATGGTAGAAACTTCTAGTGTGCACTTGCATCCAATTTCTTCTCATTTTGCATTTATGAAAGGATAACATCTCCCTGGTTTCTATAACTCATGTAAGATGGGCCATATGGCCAAGCGTAGCCAACAGGTTATGAAAAGTAGCATGTGCCATTTTCAAGCCAGTGCATTCACCTGATATTAAGATGCATTCTAGAACTTCTTTCTTGCCCTAATGATTAAGAAAAAGGCTTCACATTGAAATGGAAAGATAGCTTGGATTATGAAAGATGGAGACCCACTGCTTTAGACAGTCACCAGAACCCTCACATGACGTGCATGACTGAGAAAAGAAAGTTTTATTTTCTTTTTTTTTAAATTTTATTTATTTATTTATTTGTTTGCTTGTTGTGTTTGTTTGTTTCTTTATTTATTTTGTGGCTGGCTCAGCCTGCCCTGGGGGTGGGGCTGGTGCAGCATGTGGTGCCGGGGATCGAACCACAGTCCCTGCAGTTGCCTGAGCTTCCTAAGCAGGCGCTTTAGACCACTGAACCATCTCGCCGGCCCGAAAGTTTTATTTTCTTCACAGACTCCTCAGTGCTATTTAGCAGCACAACTCCAGATATCCTGAGTAACATACCTATAATTACTCTCAATTTTAATGTTAACTGAGAGATTTTATCTTCGTTAACTTTGCTTAATAAATTATTATTCAAACCACAGAACTTGCAACCTTTGACATAAGAGAACAATGCTTGCCTAGTAGCAAACGCTATTTGTTTAAATAAGAATTCATCTATCCTCACAATTACTTAACTGCTTTTCAAATTATCCCTTTATTTCCATAGGATTACTCTGCTTTGTGAAAAGAAAATAAGCATCTCTAACCTCACACACTACCAATAATACTTTTAATTATATGTGCACTTACAATTGTCAATATACTAATAACATTTTTAATTTTTTGAAAAGCCTAGGCATCTTCTTCTCTTTCTTTGCACTTAAGGGTACTCATCTAAAAGACAAGATGCAGCAGCCAGTTCATTTCTAGTGAAGAAAGTCTTAAAAAGTATCAGTCTATTTAGGAAGCTTCCTCAAACACATAGAACTTTTCATATGATTGAGACAATTTCAATTGCCTGCATCAGGAATGTCTAATAGAACATTCTGCAACAATTGAAATGTTCCATATTAGTGCTTTTCACAAGAACCTAATGGACACTTGAAATGTAGTTAGTGTAACTAAGGAACTGAATGTCTGATTTCATTTAGTTTAAATATGATGGCCGTCTCAAATGAGTGCTGCCATGTTGGACTATGCAGACGTGTACCTAGGAATGGAACTGAAGATGTGAAGAGCCACATCTTCCCAATACCCCACCTTAGACAGTTTCTGGTGACAGTTTGAGAGAAACTGTCAGTTTCTTAGACAGTCTGAGAGAAAGACTACATCTGTAGTCTTTAATGAAGCCACAATAAAATTACAATAGTTTTACAAATTTTTGAATCATTGCATGGTGGGATTAAATCAAGGAATTAAGACTGGGAGTGGTGGTGTGCAACTGTAATGCCAGCTCTTGGGAGGTTGTAAAGAGACAGATGTTCTGTTCATTGCTATCACTTCTGATATGTGCTACCATGATCACTGACAAACTGAAAAGAGAATGTGGAAAATTACATATTGACTCTTCAGTCAACCCTCACATGGCTTGTCATTCTTTATTGGCCAAATTAAAGTGCATGACCACATGTAACTTAAATGACATGAAAAAACCCAGTGCTATTGCTTGTTTGCAAAAGGATATAAAGGTATTTGATCAACAGCCTATTATGATTATCACAATTGATTTTCCCCATTTTTGCTATATCTACTTTGTAGTATCTTATAAGGAGAGTTACCTACCTTACTTTTCTTCCAGAAAAACACTACCCAATTAAAGAGAGGAAACTAAAATTCATAGAACAGTTGCTGTAGTACAGTTACCATCCTAAGCTTGTTCATACATATTACTGTGAATCTTTTTGCCATAAAATAAACTTATTCATATTTTATGAAAAGGAAAATAGAGATTCATACAATCTTCTTTTATTCAGGTTGTCCCTAGGACTAAATAAGTTTTAAGAGACAGAAAGGGGATAAATCTGAGCCCAAAGTTTCAAAGTCTACCTGTTTCTGCTAAGCTTCACATCTGCCAGCAAAACAATGAAAAATGAAATATTATTTGCGTTGTACCATTTATTAAGGAAAACATTTGCTATATAGTATTGATATATGTTGATAGTTTGTGTATTGAATGACTTTTACAGGGTCCAAATTTGATCTGTCATTGAGTAACACACATACACACACACACACACACACACACACACGCACACACACAAATGAAATTATCGTCTTTACAAGGGTCAGCCAGTTAGCTCAGCGGACTAAAGCACCTGCTTAGGCAGAGAGCAGTGGCAGGGGTTTGATCCCCAGCTTGCAGTGCTGGCCCAGCCCCAAGGACACACTGAGATGGCAATTGAGACGGAAAGTGATGGCACGTGCCTGTAATCCCAGCACAGGAGAACCACTATGAGTCTGATCTATGTAGTGAGATCCTGAACACCCTGTAGACCCTGTACCAAATACACAAAAGAATAAAAATAATAGTTAACCTCACTTGTAGCTCCTGGTAATAATATTGGTTCATGTTCCCAACTGATTGGATGCTGCAGCAGAATAAAGATGACATATGCCAGTGATGGTGAACCATCCAGAACTTTGAGAGAAACAAACAGCTTGCTGCGACACACAGGCTATAGGTTCACCACCACTTACTGTGAAGAACTCTGATCTAGAATGTGATTTTGTTGCAGGGGTTACAATAACAAGTAAGGGAAATTTAGCACTGGAAGACACAAATCTAAAATTTCACATCTGGTGAAGTATTCCCACTTCCCTCCTCTGTCTGTGTCATTCTGTTCATTGAAGTCATCAGTAGTCCTGTCAGCTGTGACATCCAGTGACTCAACAGTAACATGACTCCAATTCTCCGGTATAAAATTTTATTTAGAGAGTGACATACATTTTGACACTTGAGATTTTTTACTGAGATTTGAAACACAGAGACAGAGAATTGCTGCCAGCTACTAAAGTACAAGCATTTACCTCAGCTTCAATAATAAGATCTCATCAAGAAACATGGACAGCTAGTGTCCTAATGGAAAATTTTACCTACATTTTTAATATTTCTGCCAAAAAGTTTGATGACTAGAGCTGATACACTTTCAACAAGTAATTTTTTATTCAGCAACAGTTCTGCAATGCTGGGTAATTGGGGAATGATTAATTGAACACACTTCTGATGCAGATTGAGTCTTACTCCAGAATGCCCTGCAGTGGAGGCCAGGACAGGGAATGGTGTGGCAGACACCACAGAAAGCTATGCTCCACCACCTAGGCATTAGTGTGGGACTGCAGCAGGAGGGTTTCAGGCTTCTGCCATACAGTCCTAACAGGCTCCTGCTGACAGCCTTTGCAAGAAACAACCTAAAGTTCCTCCTTGCCCTCCAGTTCAGCAACTGAGCATTCCATTTCTGCTTCCTTTCCTATATGCTCTGTTCTCAGTTTGCTTCTCAGCTCATCCCACTGCAGTCCTGAGTTTGTTGTGGCAAGCTTGTGTGTGATGAGAATGCAGGACAAGAAAAATCCTCACAGTTTTTCCCAGGTAACACCATCTCCCCTATCTAAGCCCCAGTAGTCTCTTTGATCCATCTGAGCCTCTTACCCCTGCACCCCACTGTCTTAAAGAGCCCTCATCCCTGAATAGCTCCATGGAAGATACCAAAAATCTAAAAAGCAATGAACTCACACATAATCTTCTGTAGTGTATCAGCATCTTCTAAAGGACTCCTTCAAGACTATAATAGAACAGTAATCAGAAAATAGGAATTAATTACCTCTGGCCTGAATATTTTTTTACCAAACTATAAAACACTATGAAGATTGTAGCTTAGCATGAGACACTTGGTAAGGGGGTGGGTCTGTACCTAAACTTTGATATTCTTTACATGAGTCTATGCATTTGTTAAAACTCAAACTCACCTATTGAAACTCACAAATTGCAGAGAAAAGAGTGATTTTTACCATAGGTAAATTTTTCAGTGATTTTTTAAAAAACTAACAAAACCACTGAAGGAAAATTTGAACCAATGTAGTACTTCAAAGAGGAGATCAGGAAAAAAGTTTTAGTTTACTTCTCTGTGGCTGCAGTTGAGAAGAATCTCATAGAGGGTTAGGGAGAAGAAGGCCAACAAGTCCCCGGGCTGGCAAAGGAGAAAGCAACTGTTAGGGGAGTGCCTGGCTCTGAGTTGCTACCCAAAAGGACTTTTACCTACCTAGGCCACCCACAGCTTCTGTGTCCTGATGTATCCAGCCTTTCATTCTACTCTTCCACCATATTCTGTTCTCTGGAACACTTTCCCTGGTAGTGAAACTTACCATCAGAAAGTAAGGCCTGGGAACATACTGGTTCTAGAGCAACAGGATACAAGGAGATGGTTGAATTCATAGCCACTTTCCACTAAAGTGATATATTTAATTCTAATAAGAATAAGAAGTGATGGAGGGGAAGTAAAGTTGTGACTGATGAAGCAGATACTACAGGGCATTAACTTGCTTAGTCTCCTAATAATGTCAAGGAAAAGGTACTTTTATTGTGATTTTACAGATCGGTAAACCAAGGCTTACAGAATCTAAGATCCCCAGCTTAATGACATCTAGATTAAACCTCAGTACACTGAAAATTATATAAACCTAGCAAATTCTCAAACAGTATATCCAAAGAAGTACATATGCTGAGTGGGCATTTGTAGGCTGTTTGCACCAGCTATCCTATACCTAATGGTGCTTCTGTGAGAAGAGGAATTCTGTTATTCAGAAATCAACAGCTGAATGGGCAACAGAGGTAGTCCTGCATGGGACTGATTTTATAGTCTGAAAAGAATCACCACTCAGGTTTTTCCATGTTCAAAGGCTTGGAAGGCAATATGTCATAACTGAGTTGATCTAGCGATAACTTAATTTCTTCTTTGAGAACTGAGAAGTCACTTCAGAAATTTGCAAGGCCTCAAGACTACCATTGTGAAGTACACCCTTTCTAAACTATAAGCTCTGAGGCACCACTGGTGGAGAAACACACAACTAGCATGGACAGTTAGTGTGTCATTCTACAGCAAAGGAAATGGGTACTTAAGTAACTGTATTTATAGTTTCACAGACAGCTCATAGCAGAACTTGGATTCAAATCCAATTCTCTCTGATGCCCAAATCTTACCTTCCTATTGATTCTATGATGCTTTGAAAATGCACAATTCCTCATATTTAAAACCAAGAAAATCATGTAATTTCTTAAAGAAATCATGTTTAATAGCATCACATCATCAATATGATGATAAAAGAGTAAAAAATAAAGTAACTTTATCTTCTATGCCTTAAACTAAAATACTTAAATCCATGTCAGGAAGTGTTCTTTCACTTGGTCTCATAACTATTGTGGAAGCAGCCACTTACGCAAGATATGCATGGCCCAGAAACTTCAGTAGAAAATCAGCAGCACTATCATCGAAATTCTCCTCCTCATGGAAAAGGGAGATATACTAACATCCTTAAAGATCAAAGAGTAGCCTCTGAGGAATATTTGTGGATGGGAAATGATGAACACTTTTTATTATAAGAGCTATCTCCTTCTGAGTACTGCATTTTCCACATTAATTTCTCTCACAGCTACCCCATGCAGTGGGCTCTTTCATTACCTTTGCTTCATGGATGAAGAAATTGAGTCACAGAAAAACTGTATAATCTGTGAAAAGTAATGCAGATTGTCAGTAATGGTAATTTTACCTTAAAGTTGAATCAATCTTGAGACATGACCCTTGGAAGGGTAAAGGGCATACTGATAGATATTATTCGTTTTACTCTTTCTTTCTTGATTCTAATATGCACATACAGATCAGCCCTCACAGAACAACAGCTGGACTCGGGATTTTTTTCAACTGGCCTAAAAGTGGTACACATGCTAGAGAAACAATGCTTCAAATTTCGAATGTGCAATATGAGACTCGTGATGTGGGGCAGAAGCTGTGATCCTTAACACCTTAGTCAGCTCTATATCCACAGTATTGCCAGAAATGGAATATAGGTGTTCAATATTTTATATGTCATCCTAAATACTTCATTGTAAGATAGGCTTGGTATTAAATGATCTTGTTTCATCATGGGCAAAGGGGAGTGCTAGTAATATACTTATGGCAGCTTGGCAAAGTCACAATGTTCAGTAGTTCAGATGCCCCAGATATACTTTAATTTTTAATATTTTCACATTATTATGGCTTTATCAGGATGAGGACCACAGCATAAATCAAGGAGATGTATAAATTTACATATATGTCCAAAGTACAACCATATTAAAAATACAATACTAAAACAGCATATTAAAAATATATAACATGCAATTGCACATGTATCAAATCATATATACAAAATATATGTTCAATACATAACATAATAATGTATAGAAGTGGTAGAGAAGTCACACCCAGGAAAAGCTGAAATTTCTGCAGAACCTCTAGAGCAACATGAAATGTTAGTCTAAACTGGCACACATGTGCCCTTATCTCCCACCCAGTCTCCATATCAGGCAGGGCTAACAATATCTCACTCTTTCCCACTGAAGCCCCCCAAATCTCAGAATCCTTTGAAAAGAAGTTTTCAGGCTGTTACAATCAACCAAGCAGAGCCATCCCAGCAAGTTCAAGACTATATGCAGACCTACCGTGAGCAGCTGAGTGTGAGGATTGTGGCCCACGGGTCTCTGTAGTTGTGAATCTCTGAGGTGGCTATCCCTGCTCCTTACTGTATGAGCAGAGCAAAAGGCCCCATTTACAAAGAAGATACAGAAAAAACAGGCCCTGTGGGTAGTAGATGTGACCCCAGAGATGAAAAGCCCTTTTGCTTTTTACTACCAAAGAAAGCCCAGCCATGAATATCCTCAGGAAAAAAAATGGTTAATTTTTTGAAATTTATGCTCTTAAACATAAAGTCCCTTCTCTGAGTGGCATGTGAAATCAGCTCAAGTTTCATACGTGGTTAATTTAATTAGCTCAAGAGGTGCTTTATGAGGACAAGTTAATCAGGACACTCAATATACAGAAATTCAGAAGAACACTCAGCATTTTTCCTTTAGGGATTTCCTCCTTCCACATTTAAAAATAAAAAAATAAAAAATAAAAAAATGAAGACAGCACTGTAAAGCCCCTTACTGGCATTCTATTTGTGGTTCCTGCTTCTGAGGAATGTTAAATTCATCCAAAAATGAGAATGTGGGTGTAAAGAAGAGTTTCTCATCCAAAACTAGAGAACACAAACCTGGCACCCTTTAGGCATCTGGAAGTCCCATTCTCTTCCACATCACGATTACTCTACTAGGAAGAACAGCTTTCTTTCCAGAGTAACACTGCCCCATGATATCTATAGATTCCCCCCCACCCACCAAGCAAATATTCAAATCCTCATATGCTTAAATGTCAAGTAAAATAGCATAATATTTGCATGTCACCTACACACATCCCCACACACTCCGTAAATTACTTGTAGATGACTTAAAATCTAAGACTGTGTTAGTGTTATGTAAAAGCTAAATGAATGATTAATATGCTGTTAAATGCATGTCATACTGACTTGCCCAGGGAAAAACTGTGTACATGTTCAAGGTAGACATAACATTTTCTAATATTTTTGACATTTAGTTGACGGAATCTATAGTGGATCCCATTGCTAGTAGACTATACCACTATGTGCAAGGAATTTTCTGTTTTCTTAATAAATCTACAGATTAATTATTATGTCCATTTTGTGAGAATAAAACACTGAAGCTTAGAGAAATTATCCAATATGCCTTTCCAGTTAATCTTAATTGTCAACTTGACTGGTATAAGAGACTCCTGGAGAAGTGACCAGCCCATGAGGACCTTATACACATTAGGGGATTCTTCCACAGATGTTCACAGCTAAGTGTACTCTGAGGAGGCGGGGCCCAGGTGGAGGAAGGCCCATGGGTGGACCTGTCTCTCACAGGTGGTCTTCTCTTGTTCTCAGCTTCCTTTTCACCATTAAGAGAGCATGTTTGTTCTAGCACTGCCCTGCTCCGTGATGCCCCTGCTTTGGAGCCAGCCCATCATAGACTGAAGTTTCAGAAACCACAAACAAAACTAAACCATACCCTCCTTTAAATTAGGCATATTTAGTATTTTGCTGAGAGGCTAAAAGCCAATTAATATAATACCCAAAGAACACGAAGTTGTTTTGGTTGTCAATATAAATAACACTAAGCTGAAAAATCAGGCATAATAATGTGTGATGAAGCACTTCCAGGAAAAACCAGAAGATCTGTAGCGGGGGCAGTGGAATCCACAAGGTCAGGACTCACGCAAAATTGGACTATCACAAAATAATCCTCCAATGGGCCAGCAAGATGGTTCAGCAGTCTAAAGTGGCTGCTTAGGTAAGTTTAGGCAACCGCAGGACCATGGTTCAATCACCAGCACCACATGCTGTGCTAGCCCCACCCCCAGGGCAGGCTGAGCTAGCCATAATATAAATAAAATAACAAAATATCCCTTCAAAGGAGGAAAAAGGGGTGGAGGGGTTGTTGAAGGACAGTATGGAACATACCTCAGAATCTCCTTTGAGGATGAAGGAAGCTGTGGTGTTTATCATTAATAGTTGTAGCTTTTCATGAGAAATACAAATTCCTGGTCATTTCCAAGCTTTCTAAGAGAAGCAGCAACAGGTTGGAGGTTCCAACCCCTACAGTGTAATGTCATCTACTGAATCTTCTCTATCAGGAGACTTGCTATGTGAGGAACTGGAAATTTCCATGGAGGCTTCTATGTGTCAGGGCTAGAGGTGGTAGAAACCACTTATGCCCACAGTCTGTTGGTTAATGCAGTATTCCATAATCCCACTTACATGCAAAGAGGGCTGGGAAACATGGCTCCTGTATGAGTACAGATTTATCCTGTCCATGGGGAATACATTATGTAGTTGAAAGCTAGGCATTTTACTGTAATCATGACAGCAATCCTGAAACAGCATAAAGGACTTCAAAGCTGGTGTTACTTACCTAGGTGACTCCATAAAAGGATGGAGTGAAGATCTCACCTCTTGCTTGTCTCTTTGTTATTTAACAGGAAATGCTCAGATACCTTTTAGATCTTCTGATACCCAGTCAATGCCTTCCTTGGGCAATTCCCAGACATAATACTTAGACCTTCATTCAGATCCAAAGTTCTCATTCCTCAACAGCAACACTGTGAAGGAATAATCCTTCCCAGGGGAGCAGGTTTCTTCAAGATTGCTCCCCTCCCCTGCTAGTGATTGTAAGACCTTTTCCTGTCAGTGTGGAGCACAAGGCCTGGTCTCCTAGCCTCTTTCATCAGTTCCACAGAGCTATCTCTGTACCTGGGCTCCCTGCATTGGCACTGTGGATGAGTCCTCTTCTGCCAACCCTGCCTCCCTCATGCTCTTACAGGTAGGGATTAAGAGTATTTTCCAATGAACTTTCCACTGCAGCCAATGGTCATTTGCAGGCAAATTCATGCCTGCAAGTCCATCTCCTGAGAAGTCAAACCCGTGAGAAATAAAAGCATCTGGAAGTAGTGGAATCAAAACTAGGAAAGGGGCATGAAAGAGGATGCGGGTATTGCACTATCAGAGTCAGCTCCGATGTCTGGTAATCACAGCACGCATTGCTATGAGTTGTTGAAAGGCCAGACAGGCCATGTAGCATGATTCTCCTAAGTCAAACTTAATTAAGCTTTGAACTCACTGAAAGATCTGTACATATATTCAAGCTTAGTCACAATTTGAAAACTTATTCCTTAGGATTATACTGTATGCACGAATGCTCTGAAAACTGGAAACTGTTCAAGGAAGGTATAACCTGCATGGGTGATAGTAGTGGTGGTGATGGCAAATTAAGTTTTAAAAAATGGCAAGGGTTATATGGAGATAAGATAAATAACTCTCCCTAGATTGTGGACTTCCAGACCCAATCAGGCAAGAGCAGGCCAGAGTTTTCTACCTGAAACTGATTCCCACCTCCAACTTGTCAGAGAAGAATAATAAGCAGCACAACCCACTTCTCTGTTCTTGAAAGCATCCTTTTACATCTTAAAGGTCCTTCCTCTCTGATCTCTTCTAGCTTGATTTCTTCCCCCAACTGCAGCCATAGGAGCAACCAGGCAGATCTTTTCTCCATTCTAACTGAGCCCTGCACTGTGTTGATTTTCATTCCCAGGGACTCTTCAGGATTCGTCTTGTTCAGAAATGCCATATCGTTCTCTCTCCCCTTTATTTAATTCCTGTCTCAATTGTCCAGCTTCAACACAAGCTCCTCGTTATCTAGGAAGTGTTAACAGTGCATGTCAGTTCACATGGATCCCTCCCTTGTCTTATCACCAACCACAATCAGACATGTGGTGTG
>PVKN010037831.1:0-11173 GCA_004027915.1 Capromys pilorides
TGCCAACCTCTCAAAAAAAGAACATAAATTTTCTAAGAAGCAAACCCCAGGGTCACAGCTGTGCTCCAGACACTGCAAGTCCCTCCTGCTCTGACTGCAGGGAGAACAGTGGGTACCCTGCAGAGTACCTAGGAAACATGTTCTGAACTTGAGTCCAAGCATAGAATGCGACTTGAGTCAAGGAAACCTCGTGTGCTATTTAGCTCTGCCATGCAATAGCTATCTGGCCTTTGGCTCATTTATGATGCACAAGAGATATCAGACTGCACACCTGTAATCCCAGCACTTGGAAGGCTGAGGCAGGAGGAACACCATGAATCCAAACCAGCCTAGAAAAGCTGGTGAGATAGCTCAGTGAACTGTGTCTGCTTAGGCAAGCACAGGGACTTGGGTTTAATCCCCAGCACCACATGGTATGCCAGCTCCACCCTCAGGTGCACTGAGCCAGCCACCGAGACCAGGTATGGTGGTGCACACCTGTAATCCCGGCACTGGGGAGGCTAAAAACAGGAAGATCACTATAAGTTGGAGCTACATAGTGAGATCCTATACCAAATATATACATAAGTAAATAAATATTTTTGTAAAGCCTAGAATAGAGTTCCTGTCTCAAAAATAAATAAATCCAAAAGTAAATAAGTAAATAAAAATAAAATCCACAAGAACCCTATGAGTCAGGATCACAGAAAAAGTTCTACCTGCCCAAGTCACTACATCTGAGAATCCAGGCCTTTGTAGTTACACACCCCTTGGACACCATGGGTACACACCCTAGTGTATTCTGGCAGGAATAAGAAAAAGAACATAAAAAATCAAGATGCTATGCACAAGACTCTGGTATGAAAAAAACAAGAAAAAGAGTTTAAAAAAATTAAAGTTTATTGAAAGTGTTAAATGTTTAATTATCTGATCAATCCTACATACCTATATCTATTAATCTAAACAGATCTGATGATGAAAATATGTAATACAACCACTGTTACATTTTTGTTCTTAGCCAGGTGTGGTGGTGCCCGTCTGTAATCCCAGCACTTGGGAGGTTGAGGCAGGAGGATCCGTGCAAGTTCAAGACCAGCTTGTGCTACAAAAGTGAGCTCAAGGCCAGCCTGAACTGCATAGCGAGACCCTGTCTCAAAAAGGCAAAAAAAAAAAAGAAAAAATTTTTGTTCTTTTTTTTGAAATTCTGTACCATATGTACTCTTGCTTGTTACTGTTTTTCTATATTTGTTTCGGTTATTTTTATTCTTTAAAATAAAATTTAAAAGAAAAAAAACAAGAAGGGACGCCTGCCTGACAAGCACAAGATCCTGGGTTTGATCCAGGTATCAAACAAAAAAAGAAAGAAAGAGAAAATGGAGATGCTGAAACCCCTACACACAAATGTGAGATCTGGGGGAACCCTCATTTCAGCTCTGGCCCTCAGGTAGCTGCACAGACCATTACTGTCCCTCATAATAAGAAAAAGAAGAAAACCGAAGCTGAGTCCCCATCTCATACAACTGAAGGACCCATGACTTCAAACTACAAAGGTGGAACTAAATAATGCTAAGATAAAGAACCAGAGTTTCACACAGTGAGACTAATTACGAACAAACTCAACCACCAGATGCCAGGGGAGAGGCTACAGAGGTACCATTCCTACCTGGGGAGCTCCGGGGGTTCTGCAGGGGCTTCTGCAGCACCGGCAATGGCTCCTGCCGCCTCTTTCTCCAAGCCCTGGGCCCCCTCAGGCTTGGCCACCTGCAGGCCCAGTGGCTGCACCTTTCCCACCTCCTGAGGCCCAGTCGCCTCTGTAGCAGAGTCAATCTCTATTTCCTGGACTGGGACTGGGACTGGGACCTGTTCCTTCTCAGCAGCAGTGGACCCCACAGCCTTGGCCTCCTCTTCTTCCTTTATTCTGATTTTCTCTTCAAGTTCTTTCTTCCTCTTTTCATCATCTTGACGGGCCATGTGATCGAAGGTTTTGAATACCTAAAATCAAACAGCAATCCAGCAATCAGTTCATTTAACCAGCACTGCACCACACATTCTTGAGAAGTACAGAATCTGGTAGGTACAGAATTTAAAAGTAGTGAACTATAAAAAGAAACTTTGCAAAATGCAAATGCATTATAACTTTACCAAAAGCTTACAGGAAAATATTCCATAGAAAGGCTCCAAAGTTAAAAACTACCAAAGCTAACAGTAGTTACACACCTAAAGGACACACAGTTAGACAGTTGTTTTGGGTCTGTTTGTTTGTTGGTACTGGGAATCGAACCCAGAATCCTGTGCTTGAGAGCCAGGAACTGTGCCAATGAGCCATATCCCCAGCCCTAGACAGTCTTAACTATCATCATGTTTACAGGCCCAGTCTTGCTCACATACAAGCAACACACGGCCCCAATACCATGGTTTGTGAAGGTACCAACAACTCAGATTCAAAAACAAAGGTGAAGCCAGGCATGGTGGCACACACCTGTAATCCCAGCACCTGGGAGGCTGAGGCAGGAGGATCAGTGAGAGCTCAAGACCAGCCTGGGCTACAAAAGTGAGCTCAAAGCCAGCCTGAACTGCATAGCGAGACCCTGTCTCAAAAAGACAAAAAAAAAAAAAAAAGGTGAAAATGTAGTTGAATTTGAATCCACAAAACCCACTTGGCTCCCCAGGTGGCGACTGCCTTTCCCACACTATGAGGGCAAAGGGGAGCCAGGAGTATTGAATCCCACAATTGTTCACCAAGCACCAACAGTGTATGGGGAACACAGAACTCAAAGGGACAGCACTGCCTTCCAAGAACCTAACACTGGCGTGTGGGCAAGTCTTCAACCTTTTCTGGGACATAGTGATACCTATGAAAGTCCTAGGACCTCTTTACCAAGAAAAGTACAATCAAGACAACCTACACATGACAGCCCTAACACAAGTGAGACATGGAGGAGCCCTTGGTGACCTGTCAAGGCATGGGTGGGAATGACATTATTAGTAAAACAAATCTAAGGAGGAGTCTCAGTGGGACTCAGGATGTGAAGCCTCCAGAGGGACCCCTGGAGAAATCGACCACTGGAGGAATGCTAAGAAGTAGACTGATCAAGAAGCAGCAAGAGAGCCAGCGAGACAGCTCAGTGGACTAAGTACCTGCTTAGGCAACAGCACGCACCAGGGTTTGATCCCTGGCACCAGCCCCAACTCCAGACGCACTGAGACAGCCACTAAAACCAGGTGCTGGGGAACCTGAGAACAGGAAGATTACTACGAGTCCAAGCTGCACAGTGAGATCCTATACCAAATACATAAACATAAATAAATAAATAAAAAATAAAGAAACGGGGCTCATGAGATAGCTCAGCGAGCTAAAGCACCTGCTTAGGCAGGCTTAGGCAGGCACCGTGGACTGCACTTCAATCCCCAGCACCACATGCTGGTCAGCCCCACCCTCAGTGTAAGCTGAGCTGGCCAAAATAAAGAAAGAAAGAACGCAGTAGCCAGAGCCAGGCATGGTGGTGCACACTTGCGATCCCAGCACTCAGGAAGCCAAGGCACCCCTCTGAAGCCAGTCTGGGCTAAGGTATAGTGAGTTCAAATCCAGCCTGAATACATGGCAAGACCCTTTCTCAAAAATAAAGGCAGCAAAATTGCCTGCAGCAGCTGAAAGACGCAAGGCTGGAGGGCAACGTGGGAACTGGGTGGGAGGGCTAGGAAGCAGCAGGGAGCCAGGAACAGTGCCTGTGCACTGCCCAAGCAGAAAAGGAACCCAAGACGAGTGCTGATGTATGAACTGTGCCAAAAGCTTCCACAAGCACTCTCAAGCCCCCACACAAATGTGTGGAAGGCAACATCAACACTGCAAAGAGGAGAAAAAATAAGGCTTGGAAAGGTCAGGGAACTTGCCTAGTGTTTCCAAGTGAAAGAAAACAGTAAAAATTACATCCAACACAGAAAAGAGTGAAAGGCAATACAGGCAAAGGAAAATGGAGTCCAAAAAGGTTAAACCTCGGAAACCTGAAGCCCCACTTTGTTGTCTGCACGCCTGCTGAGCCACCCCGCCTGCGCCCACAGCCCTGTTCTTCACCTAACTTCAAAAGCAAAGCAAGCAGGGCTCCCTCTCAGGCCCTGACACTTTTAACACAGGGCCCCCAGGACCTGCTGCTCCTAGGCACCCCAGCCTCCTCTGACCCACGTCCACAGCAGCCAAGAGCTTTCAGTCACTACCACCCTCATGGCTACAAGCATGTCCTCCCAACTTAGTTCAGTCACATCCCTGGGCTGGAAGAGAGGTCAAGAGCCATCACTCACCTCCTCGGCTGCCAAGAGCAGAGGCGGCTCTCCCAGGACGTCCCAACGAGTTACAGGAGGAACAGGATACAACTGCCTTCTACAGGCTCTCATCAGAGACTTTACTAAGTAGCACTTCTCAAACTGGACTCCAAAATAAACAGAACTATCAGCTGTAACAAAGGGCACCTCGATCTAGAAGACTTCCCTTAAAATAATTTTATATTGCAGAATGAGACCCCATTTTCACACCCATCATTCCTGCTGAGGGTCTGTGACACTGCCCTGACAAGTTATGTGAGCCCCCAGCATCCAGCAGACAAATGTGAGATGCCTGACACTAACCTGCCAATGTGCCCTCCTCTCCCCCAAGATACCCAGGGGAAGCGTTCCAGCTCCAGGAGGCAGCAACCCAGCCATCCTATGCAAGCTCCCTCCACTGGTGTTGAGAGACCCGAAAGACCCTCTCTCATGTGAGGGCTCCAAGGGAAGTATTATACTCTGGAATCAGGAACAGAGAAAAACCCCTAAGGGGCTGGGGGCCTAGACAAAAGTATTTTTGCCTTACAAATGAGCAGTTAAATGCAGAGCAGAAAGATTATTGAAAAGAAAAAGCGAAGTCTTGAGTTCCAGCCACGATGAACTAGCTCTGTGTTCCTGGCAATCATTTAACAGAGACACTGAACATCACGCAGCGAGACATCATCGAAGCGCCGTAAGATCCGGCACAAAACGACCTGACAGCTCTCTGATCACGCACAGGGCACTTGAGCCACTGACACAAACAAGGAATGACTGCCACTTTTGAAGATGGACCCCTCTAAACTTTTCTAACTTCCTGCAGGCACTGACTAAAGTAACACCTGATCATGGCACAGCCTGTAGTGACACTTCAGAAGGTAACATGAAGCACTTTATAGGTGCCAGAGGACTGCACAAGTTATCATCAACATTTCTGTCTTCTCCAGCTCCTACAAACAGCCTCAGCTCAGCTGGATACTTGTTTTCAATCTCATCAGGATCCCACCCCTTCGCACGAAAATTTCTCAATTTTTCAACTATCATCTCTATTACTTTCTTTTCAATTCACTTACACTATCACATAAATGGCTCTGCAGAGTTTTCTTACCATCTGTTTTTTTCTTTACCTGTAAATGTCATAAGTGGAGACAGTTATTTAAACACCCATATCACCTTGCAGCAGCTGAAGGGGTAAAATAAGTGCTTATTTACTACTAAACTCAAAAGTAGGGGCTGGGAGATAGCTCCGTGGCACAAGTGCCTGCCTGGCAAGTGCAAGGTTGTGAGTTTGAACCCCTGTCCCACAAAAAAAAAAAAGTACTCAACTTCATTCAATGAATATTAACAAGAGCTTAAAACATACAAAAAAATGTAACCTGGGAGGCATGGATTTACATCCAAATGTAAATTTAATCACCACGACCAAGTCTCTCTCCGACCTGGGAAGTCACAACGGAAAGAGCGGCCACACCCACAGATCAGCACAAAGCCTCGGCTATCCTGGCCACCTGAAGAGCCAGGCAGCTCTGGGGCGCGCAGGTGGCGGCTTGTGGGAACACACCTGCTCTCAATACTCAACCCCCTGCCCGGGCCTCCAACAGCAGCCCCCGTGAGCTCGTCGGAGGGCTCAGCTGCTCCCGCGGCGAAGCTGCTGGATATCTGATCGTGCTTCACATCTCACGCAAAGACCTGCGCAGGGTCAACGCCGCGATACAGGGGTAAGCGACAAGGGCAGCGGAGCAGCGCCAGCAGGCGCTCAGGGTCGAGGCGCAGCCGGCAGGGCGCTTGGGGACCGAGCCGGGCCGGGGCCGAGACCGCCTCTGTCCCCCCAACCCCCCAACCCCCGCCTCACCTGCAGCACCAGGGCCTGCGCGGCGCCAGGCGGGAAGCCCATGCGGTCCGTTGGGTGGCGCAGCAGGCGATAGAAGTCGGTCTTTCGGTACAAAAAGCCGAAGAGCACACGCAGGAAGTCCTGGACATTGCCCACATGCTGCAAGATGCCCAGCAGGGCCTGGTCGTACAGCTCCGCAGCCCCAGGTTCCATGTCGCCGCCGCCGAGGGGACGCTCACACCGGGGGTACCGTTTTACACTCGCCGACTCACCACTTCCGGTGTCTTCGCCTAATAGATCCCCCCAGACATCGAGGCCGCGGAACTTCCGGTCCACTCCTGTGCTCTCTGCCCTGGCTGCTTACGCGAAAGCTAGCTGCCCCACGGGGCCTTCCCCTCAGCGGACCTAGCTAAAAGATCCCGACTTGGAGCCAGAGTGGCGCCTACGCACAAGTAGACCGATACTATAGTTGGCGTGCAAGAGGCACTTGGAAGCCATGTTTGAAATGGGCGGAAAGGTAATGGTGAGGGCAAGCTCATGTGATATATACCTGCTATGTATACATCGTGTCTGTCAAAGTAGTCTTGTAAAAGTTTTACCATAAATAGACTAACCCTGATTCCAAGAGAATTCTGAGAAACTGGATATTTATAAACATTTTTAAAAACATTAAAATAAGATTGCTATTTTGGGTACTAACCAGGTTGGTGCTCCCCAAAATGATAAAACCATAGGTTATCTTTTCTAGTAGATAAAGATGATTTGAACACAAATCTGCAAGTTTACATAGTGTTTGGCTTCAGTGAATTTTAAAAGAAATCAAACAGGTAAATTGCCCTACATGAGTGGTTGGGAAACTTCATCTTAGACCACATTTATACTCTGATCTGGTAAAGATGGCATAGAACTTTTACGTGGTTATTGCTTATCGGTCTTTAAAATTAAATACTGAATAAACTTAATTAAAGACTATAGTAAGTGTAAATACTGTTTAAATATGGTATTTTGGGAATTAAAACTTAGAAAATTTTAAAATATCTACACATTTTTAAATGCATCACCTCACATACTTTTATTTAAAATTATCTTTAAAGCAAAGATTTTTGCAAATTTCTTTTTCTGTTTTGATTTGGCTTTGGTTTTGGTTTTATGAGATAAGATCTCACTATATAGTTTAAGCTGGCCTTGAACTATGTAGCCTAGGCTGACCTCAAATTTGAAGCAATCCTTCTGCCTCAGCCTCCTAAGTGCTGGGGTTACAAGTGTGTGCCATCATACCCAGCCTGCACATCTCTTCAATGTCCATCTTGATAGATGGCAGCAAAATCCTCACATCTGTTTCTTCACTGAGTCCATTGCAATTTGTTGCTTGAACTGAAGAATATGGACATCTCAATCTCACACAGACCATTAGGAACAAGAGTGTGTTTTCTTTTCAAAGTTGAACTGGTGAGATATTTCTACAAGGCTGGGGAGATAGCTCAGTGGCATAGTGCCTGCCTGGCAAGCACAAGATCATGAGTTGAATTCCAAGTACCAGAAAATAAAATAAGATTGCTGTACAAATGGAAAGCAGTGAAGAGTACAAAGCTATAGTGCATATCAGTGGAGTTTGGTGACTAATCTAAAATAAATGTGTCCTCCAGAATTTGTGTATTAGAGCCATAATCCCGCTTGTGACTATATGTAGAGATGGGATGTTAAAAAGTAATTAGTCTTCTTTCATTTCTTTTTTTTAAAAAACTCATGTTTATAAGTAAATTTTCACTGTTTTGGGGGGTTATCCATACTTCTTTCATAAAATATATGGCTATAGCAAAATCTTAGACCCCACTCTTGATACACATGGGGTATGGCTCTAATCTCATTCAAATTGGTCTCCTAATGTAAGACTATAATAAAAAGTGTTTAATCAGGGCATTGTGTATATTAAAGTTTGTATATAAAAAAAATGAAGTGCCTGGCTAGCTCAGTCGGTAGAGCATGAGACTCTTAAAGTTTGTATATAAACGAAATGAATTACAATTGAGAAAATATTTCTATAAATCTAGATAGATATATATAAAGATATGTAGACAGATAGATAGATAGATAGATATGTATATACTCTCTGTATAGAAGCAAGAAATGAATCCCTCTTAAGTGTTAAAAATGAGGGCTGGCCTAATAGCTCAGCGGACTGAAGCGCTGCTTAGGCAGACACAATGGCCAGGGTTCCATCCAGCATGCTGTGCTGGCCCCGCCCCCCGGGGCTCACTGAGCTGGTGATAGAGTCTGGGCTTGGTGGTGCACCCCTGTAATCCCAGCACTTAGGAGTCTGAAAACAGGAGAATCACTACGAGTCCTAGTGAAACCCTGTACACCTGGTAGGCCTTGGCCTAAGTACAGAAGAAAAAAAATGAGTGTTAAAAATGAGTTTCCGGGGGCTGGGGAGATAGCTCAGGGGCACAAGTGCCTACCTGGCAAGTGCAAGGTCCTGAGTTCGACCCCTGGTTCTGCAAAAAAAACATGAGTTTCACCTACTCTAAGCACAGTTGATTGATCTCCCTATAGTTGATTTGATAGCTACGTATTAAAATAACAGGTATTTGTATGCCTTTAATTTTTCCAACAAAATATTATAAAAATTTCAAGCATATGGAAAAATAGAATAGGTTTTTCTGTGCACACTTCATATTTGATACCTAGATGTTGTAATTAAATTTTTACTCAATTTTCTGTGTTATGTATGTACTTCTGTATACTTCTACCACATTTTTTCTTTAATGTATTTCCAAGAAAACAAAACTCAATCCTTTTTTTTTCCCCCTGTACCAGGGTTCAAACCTGGGACCTTGTGTTTACTAGGCAGGCACTTATGCCATTGAACTATCTCTCTAGCGCAATAAAGCTCAATCTTTAATAATAATAATAACAATTATAGTCAATTGGGTCATAAGAATAGGGCCTTGCCCTTAAAGAAACAGTATTCTTCTATTCTTATAAGAGGAAGAGCTGAGCATGAGGTCACACACTGGTAATCCCAGCATGAAGGCAGCAGGATCATGAGTTTGAGGTCTGGGAGGAAGAGAGCCAGAGTGGGGAGGAGAAAAAGATGCTAGGGACCTCATTGTGTGCACACAGAAAAGAAAGGCAGGGTGGGGAGATAGCTCAGCAGTCTAAGCACCTGCCTGGCAAGCACAAGGACCCAGGTTCAATCCCCAGACCTCATACTATGTCAGCTACAGAACCCCTCAGAACCTCATGTACTGTGCCAGCCACCAAAACCAGGTGTAGCGGCACATACCTATAATCCCAGCACTGGGTAGGCTGAGACAAGAGGATCACTATGAGTCTGAGCTGTGTAGTGAGACCCTGTACCAGATAAATAAAATATTTTTTAAAATTAATTTTAGGGGCTGCGGAGATAGCTCCGTAGAATAAGCACCTGCCTGGCAAGTGCAGAATCCTGAGTTCAATCCCCAGTACCACAATAGATAGATAGATAGATAGATAGATAGATAGATAGATAGATAGATAGATAGATTTTTTTTTAAAAGGCAATGTGAGGACTCATGGGATTGCTACACACCAGATATCAAACCTGAAAGCCCCCTGACACAGGGCTCCTAGCCTCTAGAGCCTTGAGTAAATGCACTCTATAAAACCACTTCATCTCTGCTGATTTGTGTGACGAGAGCCACAGCCTTGATTCCTGTTAGGACAGTGCAGAATTACCCACCATTGCTTTTGCACTACTACTATAAATGCCAGCATAATACAAAGGCAAATGACACCACAGTGTTGCTATCTTTAGTTTGGAGACATTGCCTCCCCGGGGTGTCCACACTACACTGAGAATTCCTGGGTAATGTTTGGTGATGCCTCATTATGACTTTTGATTCTTCTGTGGGGGGTAATCTCTTTTTTTTTTTTTTTCTGCAAAAAGGTTTATTTTCTTTTGGTCCAAGATTTGGAAGGGGGCTCCAGAAAGGTGAGAAAGCTGCCTAGTGGCTGGAGGGAGAGGATTAGGCCAAAGCCCTGATGCCAGGTGATGCAGGAGCCCCTCGAGAGACCGCCAGGTTCTGTGACCTAGTCTTGCTTCAGGGTGAGCCTTTCAAAGAGGTACTCGCCCAGGCCAGCCTGGGGGCTCGCCAGCCAGCGGAGGTTGGTGAGGTGATCACCTATCTTCTTGATGAGCTTCACCTCCTCATCTAGGAAGTGGTTCTCCAGGAAATCACAGATATGGGGGTTGGTCTCGGCAGAGCCCAAGGCGTGAAGGTCCAAAAGAGCTTGGTTCCCAGGGCCAGGGCAGCTTCCATGGCATCCAATGTCTTACCCCACTCATCTTCAGATGGTTTCTGCACATCTTGAAGAGTACGCGGCCGCCGCGCCGGTTTTGCATCTTCAGGAGATGCTCGGCACCTCGCGTTTCTCCTTGGCCAGCTCGCGGAAGAAATGGCCCACGCCCTCCGGAGCCACATCTTCTCGGTCAAAGTAGTAGACCAGAGAGAGGTAGGTGTAGGAGGCCCGCAGGTGCAGGTTCACCAGGCGGTTGACAGCAGCCTCCACCTCGGTGGAATAATTCTGACGAATCTGAGAGGTCATGGCTGATCAGCAATTAGGAGCTGCCCACAAAAGAACGGTGTTGTCTGGTCCTGGAAGGAGGAGATAGATGAGAAGATGGTCCTAAAATCTGTACCTGGAAGGTGGGTGGAAAATGAAAGAGGGAGTCCCCGGGTCTGTTCCGTCCAAACACTGTTGAAGCAAGAAGCAGATCCGAGGGACCTCCATTCGCGTCCTGGGGGGTAATCTTGTAGTTTGTATTTTTGTTTTTGTTTTGGGGGGCGTTGTTTGTTTTTGGGCATTTTTATGTATTTGGTACAGGGTCTCACTACCCAGCTTAGACTCCTAGTGATCCTCCTGTTTTCAGCCTCTCCAACACTGGGATTAGAGGTATGCATCGCCATGCCCAGTCTTAGTGGCTGGCCCAGTGTGCCCAGCGTGGGGCCAGCATGGCCTGTGGAGCCGGGGATTGAACCCTGACCCTGCTTAAGCAGGCGCTTAGTCTGCTGAGCTAGTTCACTA
>PVKN010037832.1:0-11173 GCA_004027915.1 Capromys pilorides
GATATTGTGTGGCAGACATTTTTTGTGGCATGGTTTTAAAACATTGTAACCTTTTGAACCAATTGATTACCAGGACATTCTAGCATTGGAGGTGTTAATGTCTGATGTTATATCACAGGTTAAGGCAGTGTATTATGTTCTGTGTGGGTGCCTTTGGGAATGGTAACAGTCATTCTTGAAGAATGAAAGTTTAAAGGAAAAAAGAAACTATTTTATAACTTGATTACTTTTTATTGTTGAGAAGCTAATTTAAAACTTATCATCATTTTGCTATATGTTTTTTCATGATGACACTGACCAGAGTGGATATCTAAGCTTTCTGAAGATTTTTGTAATTTACCCAGTTATATGAGAAAAACCATAGTGGTGCAGGATGTTGGGAGTTGCAGTGGCACTGTTTCCCTAGGAGGAGTGCATGTTTGTGGTGACAGTTCTAAGTTGTAGACCTGTGGGGTGCAGGCTGGGAGTGCTCTAGCCAAGTCAGACTGACAGGAGAGTTCATTCATGCCTTTTGGCTAAAAGCACCTTTCCAACCCCTTCTAGTAGCATTCATTAGGAAAGAACAGGTATGCTAGTAAAGGAAAGTGGGTGTGTACTTCGCCTGAACTAACCTAGTGGCTGTCTAGGGTGGCTACTCAGAACCCTTCAATGAAAGCATTCCTTTTAGTAGTCCTAATAACACATATCCCTGAAAATCCAAATATGGTGTGTGTGGTGCTGCTTTGAAGACCTTTGACTTTTAATTTTTGGTACTCATTTGACTTCGAAGTGTTAAATGTGTGTTCTAAATGTCCGGATTTATTTGGATGCATTGACTTATTTTTTAAAACAAGTGGTCTGAAAGATAAAAACCAGAATTACCTCTGACTCTTCAACAGAGGTCTTCAGAGCAAGGTTTTGTATTGACCTGTGTAGTTTCTTGTCAAGATCTGCCATGTAGCTGTCAGTCTTATACCTTTATGTTATTTCTCCATATAGGAGCTTTGCCCCAAATTAAAACGTGGTTGAACAATGAAATTATTCTATGTGTATCTATCCTAACAATTTTGTGTAGGGTTAGCAAAGAGATCCAGAAGAGTAATTCAGTAGCCATTTTGTTTACTACAAAAGTATTTGATAGTCTCTTTCTCATTTGGAAAAAAACCCTAGCTTCATTTTATAAGAGATGGCTTATATTCAAGTTGCAGAAGTGCCTAATAAATGTAGTTATAATTTTTACTATAGATGGGTTTTTAAGGACCTGAACAGCTTTTGCAATTGTGAGGCTATGTGGTATGCTAAACTTAGCATAAAAAAGGAACAGATTTTTCTTCATGATGCAGGCAAACTGAACTTGAAAAGAAATTAAGATTTTGCCAGGCTTGATTTAGATTCTAGTGTTCTCACTAATTGTTCCTAAGAGGGGGTATTCTGTTGATATTAGTGGAAATGTTGATGAGTTGTAGTGGGAAAATAGGGAGCTCCAAGGATGTATCTTGGAAGAAAGAGAAGCCATTTTAAGAAGGTTAGAATTATTCTCAGGAAGAAGGTGGAGGAACTGTTTCCTCGAGACTCAGTGTGTATTAGGGTGAGAGAAATACAAGTATTGGTAACAACGAACTCAGTCTCTTTTCCTGCTTGAAGAGGGAGGCAGTAACATTTTTCAGAAGGAAATTTATAATGACTTTTGGGTAATGTTAAGATCAGTACAGAATTAATCCCAGGGAAGTGTAAAATAGCAATGGAAGGTAAAATGTGTGATTGTTGGTAATTAAATCTGTGGTAATAACTGACCGCAGGAAACAGTGCATGTTTTCTGTCCTGCCGAATGGAGTAACATTAAAGAGTTATTCTCAGACCCCAGTGCTACTTTGTGTGAACAGCTGTTACTAATACAGTTATAGGAACTTGTTTGGCAATCACCTTTGATTTGTTAATTTACTGATATGGTCTACCTGATTTCTCATGTAGTATGTAGTAAAAAGGAAAAAAGGACCTCCACATGCACAGAATGCACAGAATGAATTTTAGAATGCTAGAACGGTCCTTAATCTTTAAATTGCGAAGAAGAAAGAAGCAGGTATCTCGATGCTGAGAGTCCCAAGCTGAATTTTCTGCATAGCTTTGTGGTTAACCTTACATCTATCTTTTATTTTTGAAATCAGTGCAGAATATTTTGTTAAAAGGCTTGATGATTAAAAGAAAAAAAATGTTTTGGTGCTTGAAGTTGAACCCAGGCCTCCTACTGAACTATACACCCTGCCCCTTCTACTATTAAATTTTAAAGAATAAAATTAGTGCTATTCAAAAATAAAATCATGAAGATATCTTCCTAAAATCCATTTATTAAAGAAATATTTGTCAGTTACCAAAAAATAAATAATTCCTCCAAAATTTCTTACCAGGCATACCTTGTAAAGGAATAGTTACACAAAAAATGCTGCCCAAGTGAACAATACCGTGTGTGGACTGTGTGCATACTGAGTGGTGTGAAGCATGCATTATTCCTCATTTGCCAGCAGAAACTCTGGGCATACTGTTCATGGTTTTTGGCTATCTACTGACTTGTCTTTCAGACTTTTGTTTTGAGATAGGCTCCTCGGCAGTTCAGGCAAGCCTTGAGCTTGCTGGGTATCCAAGTCTACTGAGAGCTGGGATTATAGGCAGGTGCCACCATTCATGGCTGCTATTCTGTTTCCTGGTCTTGAGATTTCTATTGGCGTTTCCTACCAAGACAAAGAAAAAATAATCTGAAGGCCATTGTAGCAAGGGTTTGTTTGTTTTAAATACAACTGTGGAAAGCATATGATCTTGAAAATTTGAATTTCTACATTTATATGAATTATTTCCCTGGATCCTGTTTCGTTTAACTGTGAGAAACTGCTGGAGCCTGTTTGCCCAATGTTTCTGACTTGATTGGAAGCTCCAGGAGAGTACAGATAGCGGCTGTTTTTATCAGCGTCACCTTAGTAACTTGAGGGTGTGGGGCAGCCATGTTCTGAAGGAAGAGCCACTTGAGGAGGTGAAGTGAAGCTTCTTGCCTTCTAATGGGTATCACCCATGTCCATATTTTCCATTTTCCATTCTGCTTTTCTGTTTTGCGGCTCACCTGGGGCATAGGAAAAAATTGTTTTAAAAATGGAAAGGCTTTGGCCTCTTTGTCTCTTTTATTCTGTATGGAGAATGAGGTTTTTTTTTTTTTTAATGTATTTAATTTAAGATCTATAGGGTCTATAGGGTCTCACTACATAGATCCGACTTCTAGTGATCATTCTGTTTTCAGGCTCCGAAACACTAGGATTACAGGCGTGTACCACCATGCCCAGTCTCAGTCACTGTCTCAGTACAGTCGGGAGCAGGACTGGCATGGCATGCTGGGATTGTACCTTGGTCTCTGCGCTCTACCTAAGCAGGCGTTTTAGTCCACTGAGCTCTCTGGCCAGCCCTTGGAGAATGTTTCAGTTGGACTTTCACATATTGTTTCAGGTTGAAAACTGAACAGCAGCAGGTCCAGCAGGTCCAGTGGAAAGTTGTTGGAACACAAGTTCTTTCAAACTTGAACATACCACAGGCTTGTGAGCAGTTAGTTTGCTTTAGAAACAAAGTAGCTGTTTCAAGGAAGTATATAATGGGTTGTGGTGCCTTGGGGAACCAAAATGTTATTAATGTCATAGTACTGAAACCTCACAGAAGGGAACAATATAATTGATCCACAAATTAGACAGAGTAAAATGAGACCTTTTGGCTCTGTAGCAGGAAGTAAATAGTGATGCTTGGAATCATAGTACTGTATATTCTAGGAGGTAGCTTGTGTTTTTTCCCCCTTGGAGAACTGAACACAAGAATTAGTAGTCTCAGATTTTGTTTTTGTATCATCACTTGCTAAAAAAATCAACATAGTATTTCTTTTATTTTTTTACTATTTTATTTTTTCTTCTGGTATTTTGAGACATGGTCTTGTTGTGCAGTCAGGTTACTCTTGAACTTGTATTGCGCTGGCTGGCCTCAAATGCATGATCCTTCTGCCCCAGACTGTGTGCTGGGATTCCAGATGTGTGCCACCATACCTGGCACTTTATGTTTTAAAAGCTTTTTCTATCTTATTTATTTATTTATTTATTTATTTATTTTTTGCAGAACCGGGGATTGAACTCAGGTATTTGAGCTTTTTTTTTTGTTTGAGACAAGATTTTGTTATGCAATTCAGGCTGGCCTTGAACTCACTTTGTAGTCTAGGCTGGCCTTGAACTCAATGCAATTTTTTTTTGCCTCACTCCCAAGTGATGGAATTATAGGTATGTGCTACCACATCCAACTTCACCATTTTTTCTTAGAAGTGGTTTCTTTTCTACACATCCTTTGCTATAGGCACAACAGGGTGATCATTGGCATCTTACCGCCATGTTTCTGGTCCCCTCAACTGTTTTCATTCTTTTCAGTGAATTACCCCCTGTTATTCAGGCTTCCAGCATTTGGTGCAGGTAGTCTCAGAGCTTTCTGTGAGAATACTGCCCCCCCCATTTACTCGCTCAGTACATTTTCCCAACAGTATTAGGAGATGCTTCTCAGATTCCTTGGCTTGTACATTTCCTTAAGATTTAGAGTTTTCGACTTGGTGCTTCAGATGGACATCTTGTGGCTATGAGCCACAACCAATAAGGGGCGAAGCTGGGCACTTTCATATATTAGAAGAAAGGGATTTGTGGATGTGACTGTAGAAGATGATTAACTTTGTTTTGAGGAATTTACTCTGGTTTGCAAATCAAACCACTTTGTTACTGAGCAAAATGCAAAATCCTCCTTCCTTTTCCAGAGCGCAGGGACTTGAGATTGGCTCATTACCAGCAGAGAGTGAGTGAGGCAGTGTTGAATGACTGCTAAGCCAAGGGTTACAGCAAGGATGTAGTGTATTTGCAGGGAGGGGAGGAGGCCCTGAAGGCTGAAGGGTGGTGTGGGATAACAGCACATCTTCATTTAGTGATTTGAGTGTCCTGCCCTAGCTATTTGAGAGCCTTAAGGACATCTCTTCCTGGTTGTACTTCCATACAGATGGTTAAGGAGTCCTTTGTTTTTGTTACATCTAGTCAGCTCACGCTTATTTTTCCGTGTGTGTGTGTGTGTTTAAGGTGAAGATGCAATAGTATCTTCTTGCCATGTGAATTGATGTTTTAGGATCTACACTTTGCAGAGCACCTTCATTATGTTACGCATTCTTTCTGTAGATGGCAAATGCAGTTTTCCTCTTGTCCTAGAGAGGTGACCCATTTCCTGTGACTTGTTCTAATAATACAGGATCATTTTAATTTTTTTTGTAGTTTGCCCTTAAAAAAGAATCCTGGGATACTTTAGTGCTTAACTCTTTCGATTCTACATCTTGAGATAGTCTTGAGAACTTATAAACCAGGTGATAATTTTGAAAAACATTCAATATTGGCCTTGGAAAAGTATATTTGATCAAATTTAAACATTCCTTATGATTATCCATTCTGGGTTAGTTATATATGTTTTCCTCAAACTTGCAGCTTCAGAAACTGGAGCGTTTTTGTCCTACCTTCTGATTTTTCTTACCTCATAGAGCTAACCCTTAGGTGTTTTTGTTTAGTTTGCTTTTTTGATAACTTACAGAGTAAAGAAATTGAATGAAGTAATCTCTAAGGGACGTCTTGAACTTTGAAACATTTTTGTGCTTTCCCCAAAGCCTTGGTATCTTTGCCATTTTTTGCCCAAACTCATCCTTGAACAAGAAGTTTGAGCTCCCTGTCCTTCCAGTGGCGATGTGCTGTACAGGGAGCCCTGCTGGGGCTGGTGGGCTTTTCCTCATGGCTAGGATCTTCTTCCTTGGCCCTCTGGAATCACTCTTAGTGCCTGCAGGCAGCTCTGTCCGTTTTAGGGTGGGAACTGTGAGAAAGGCTCATGCAGGAGGCCTTAGCAAGTCTGTCCAGAGCTCCCCTCCTGCTGCCTGGCCTGCTGCTGATAGTTTAGCTGTCTCCACAGGGAATGGTATCAGAAACCCCCTGTCCTATCAGCATGCCTCTTGCTTCCTGCAGGAAGGGTGATATCCTGGAGGCACAGAGTTCAGACACAGCTCTACTCTGGCCCGCGTCTTTCTCACTCCTCTCTCTCTCTCTCTCTCTCATATATATATCCCCATCCCTTCTTCTCTACACTGGGCTTTGGGCATTCCTTTTCATTTTCCTATAAATAATTAGCCTTTATTCCCCAAGTCCAATTTTGCTATTTTAAGTGAGTGATTGCTTATTGGCCTTTTGAGTGCACTCATCAGGAAGGCCCATCCACCAAACTAGAGATGTCTGTGGGCTTCTTTGTATTTGGATCAAGTGGGTGGCTTATCTTGGGCTTTCCAGGGAAGATTTAGATGTAAGCACTGGGGCTGGCCAGATCACTCAGCCGATTAAAGTGCCTGCTTAGACACCTGAACTGAGGTTTGAGGCCCCTGCCATGCTGGCCATGTGTCCCCAGGGTACACTGAGACAGCACTGGTGACTAAGGCTGGGCGTGGTGCCTGTATTCCTAGCACTTGGGAGGCTGAAAACAGGGGTATCACTACAAGTCAGATCTGTGTAGTGAGGCCCTGTAGACCCTGAATTAAATACATTTTTAAAAAAATGTAAGCACTGATTCATATGTGTTCATTTCTTTCTTTCTTTTTTTTTTTTTCATGCAGGACCAAGGTTGGAACTCCTGACCTTGCACTTGCAAGGGCAGGGACTTGTGCTACAGAGCTATCTCCCCAGCACCTCATTTCTTCTTTCATTATTGTGTGTGCTTTTTCTTAGATCTTTCATTGAAAGCAGGGAACATCCATAGCATGGATGAAGAGGTAAAATTGTATATTTTTTGGTTTTAAAATATTTGTACTGTGACTGCTAAATAGTCCTCAGTATAGGTTATGAAGAGCAGAGTCCTGAAAAGAAACACCCACATATTAACAAGAACATGCATCATATGGTTCCTTATTGTTTTACCTCCCCTCACCAAGCAGCTAGAGATGCACTGGTCTTGAGAGCATTACTTGAGACATCCTTATATAGGAAATCAGGCTGGCTTCTCCTGCAGTAGAGTGCCTTTAAGTTGTTTAAGCAGTGAAGCAGGTAAGCAATACCTTGAGGTGCTCTTGATAGGTAGATTGATTTTCAGGTAGAGGTATGTCTGTAAAAATAACTTGTGATCTGAGAAAGGGCATCTATCATTGGGGCTATTCCATCTATTCCTAGCAGTCAGTTTTTTCCCATTTAAGTGTGTATTTGTAAATAAATGTTTTGTTTTGGGCTAGGCATTAAAGCCTGTGCATTGTGTATGACACACACACACACTACTGCTGAGCCACCACCAGCCCATTTTTTTTTTCTGATTTTAAAATGCTCAGCTTTATGATGAGCAACATGTCTAGTTCTTTTCTTATGTACATTTTTTTTTTTTTTCCCCCTTTGAGACAGGGTCTTGCTAAGTTGCTCAGTGGCCCAGGCTGGATTTAAACTTGCAGTCTTCCTGCTGCAGCCTTCTAAAGTATTGAATTCTAGCTATGTACTTTCATGCCCTGCTGATAAGTGATTGTAACTGGTACTCAGAATGTAGCTATCTGTGTCCATGTCAACTTTTGGAAAAAAATCTGAATAACTTTGAATTAGTTGAGAGAACTAGGGAGTGTTGAAACAAGAGGACACTTGAAATCATTTTCTGATTTTATTAGCACTCATTTCCTGGTGGACTAAGAATGAACAAAGTGCCATGTACTGGCTTCCTGTGGGATCAGGCATGGCTCCTATGTGGAATGTGAAGATAGCAGGATCTCCCGTGGTGATGGACTGCTACCTTCTGAATGCTCCAGTTTCTCGTATGTCTTTAGCCATTTGTAGTGTGCCGTAGCTCCCTTAGAAGTGACTGGCAGCTTCAGGCATTCATTACCTCTTGCTGTGATGAGTTCTGTCAGTTGCCCAGATACTTGTATGCTGCTTAGTTGGTTTCTGATAAATAACTTGTATTTGCTTTTCTGTGCAGTTCTTGTTGAAGCGGTGTCTTTTTAACAGAGGAAATTATAGGACTTCATTTTTATCTGTTGAGGGAAATTTGACTCCCAATATATTTGCAGAACAATCATCAGCTTTGTGCTTTGAGAAAAATATTTTCTGCTGTAGGCATGTTTATTATGGGAATAGAGTCTCTCCACTAGAGTTTTCTTAAGTCCTTAGAGTCTTCTCTGGGAATCCATACTCACATTACAATGTATGCTTCCCAGAATTAATGACTGTATTGTGTATACCTAGGCCTGAGTCATGTGGTCACACAGAATTTACTTTTTTTGATACAGTAGAAATATTCTTTAATATATCTTTGTGTCTTCAGGCAGTGTGTTCACATCATAATATAAATTGTACTTTAGTCTCTTTTAGAATGAAATAAAGATAAGCACTTGAGATATAGTATATGCTTTAGTCTGGGATGGTTGTTTCTAAAATACTAAAAAAAGTTTAATTATGAGAAAACTGCTGGATCTATTAGAGTTGAAGTTTGAGTCAGGAAGAGAAATGTTTATGTTTTCCATTAAGAATTTCTTACATTCTTAGCAAATGTATTATTTTCATGTTTGTCTTTGAAAGATTGACAAACCGTTTTACCAATTTTCTTCTTTTTCTTTTTCCTTTTTTTTTTTTGTGGAACCAGGATTGAACTTAGGCCCTTATGCTTGCCAGGCAAACACTTATTCTATTGATCTATCTCCTCAGACCCTGTTTTTTCTTATTTTTCAATGAAACTTTATAATAATGCAGTAGTTTTGTGTACAGTTGAGAAAAGTTTAAAAATTTATTCATAATTTATCTAAAATGTGACTAATCAGTTTAAGAACAACAATCTTTTTCTGTGTACTTTTTTTTTTTTCGGATACCAGGCATTGAATTTAGGACCCTGTGCTTGCCAGGCAGCACTTATTCCACGGAGCTATCTCCCTGGCCCTTCTGTGTACTATTTTTTTTTTTTTTTTTAAATCTTTTAGTTATGTATTTGGTACAGGGCCTCGCTATGCAGCTCGGCCTCGCTGTGCAGCTTGGCCTCGTGGTGATCCTCATCTCAGCCTCCCCAGCACTGGGATTACAGGTGTGTGCCACCACTTGGTTGCAGGGCTGGCATGGTATAGGGTACTGAGAATCGAACTTCTGTCCTTGTGCTTGCCAGGCAGACGCTTAGACCGCTGAGCTATCTCCCCAGCCCACTATTTCTAGTTTTATTTTCCCTCTGTTTCTTACATAGGCGTTCTGAATAGAATAGTCATTCTGAATAATTTAACACTGTGTTGCAGATATTTCCTGTATGGCTATATGTAGTTCATATTAACATTTGAAATGGCCAGTAATCAGTAGTCTAACATGTTTACTCAATCTGTCCCCCAGCTTTTAAATTTTTTTAAAAATGCATTTAGTTTTAAGATCTCACTGTGCAGCTCAGACTCATAGTTATCCTCCTATTTTCAGTCTCTCTGGTGCTGGGATTACAGGTGTGCACCGTCATGTCTGGACTCCGTGGCTGACTCAGCCTGCCCTGGGCGCGGGTCTGGCAAGGTGTGTAGTGCTGGGCCTGGTTTCTGCTCTTGACTAAGCTTACCTGAGCGGGTCCTTTAGTCCACTGAGCTCTCTTGCCAGCCCCTAGCTTTTTAAATTTAAAATTTGTATATTTGTTTTTGTGATTCTGAGGATTAAGCCCAGGAACCCAGGGAACAGTAAGGTACTTCTCCACCTTTCTATTTTATTTTTGAGACAGGGTCTTCCTTAATTGACCAGGTGGTGCTCAAATTTGAGTTCCTCTTACTTCAGTCTCTGAAGTAGCTGGAGTATACTGCCATTTTCTCCCTCCTCTCTTCTCCCCTCCCCTTCCCTCATTTTCCTTTTCCTTCAGCCCCCTCTGCTCTCCTCTCTACTCCCTTCCACTCTCCTCTCTTTTAGTATTTAGATTTCTCTCATTGTTGCCATTTAAAAAATAATGCTGTGGTAAAGTTCTTCATGAACATATTTATGTGTCTATGTGTATATATGTATGTATTACGTATGTATGCATTCATGTATGTAGCGCAGGGTCTATAGGATCTCACTATACAGCTCGGACTCATAGTGATCCTCCTGTTTTCAGCCTCCCAAGTGCTGGGATTACAGGTGCATGCCACCATGCTCAGTCTCATTGACTGTCTCAGCGCACCCTGGGGGACAGGGCTGACTTGGCAGGCTGGAGATCAAACTCCTTGTCCCTGCTTTAATCCACTGAGCTATCTGGTCTGCCCATGAATATCTTCTAAAAATGCAAACACAGTTTTGTTCGAATGGGTTCATAGAAATCTATTTCTAGTTCAGAGGATATGAAAACTTTTATAGCTGGTTGAATATGTTCAATATATATTCTTAAACGATTGTATACATTTTGCAACATCTTGAGCAATATTGAGAATATTGATGAGTTCATAGGAAAAGTGGTACTTAATTTTAAAATTTGCATTTGATTGCTAGTGAAAATGATCATTTTTCCCATGTTTGTTTTTTAGTTGAATTTCCTTGTGAGTTATCTGTTTCTGTATTTCTTTTGCCTAATTATGAGCTCAAACATGCAAATAAAATTCTTTTTGTCATACTGCAATTAACCCCATTCTTTTTTTTTTTTTTCCTTTATTATTTAATGCAGAAGTTTTTATTATCAAGCCAAATCTGTTAATTTTGGGCCTGGAGATGTGGCTCAGTGGCACAACACCTACTTGCCAAACATAGGGCCCTGAGTTTGATTCCTGTACCCAAAAAACAAACAAGCAAACACAAAGCAAACCTGTTGATTTTTTTGCTAGCTTTACAATGAAAATCTTAATCTATTTCAGAGACTCTTATGAAAGCCAGGTTTACTGCCATCATTATAACAAAACTAGATTGGATATAAGTATTGTGTATTTTTCCTTGTAAATGAAAGTGAAGCATGTATTACAGTCTATGCCACATATTACACAACATTAACTGCTCTGTATGCAGTTGACTTTTAGCATTTAGTAATATAGTGAATGTCTTGCTATGCTAATACAAATCCTTGTATCACATTTTTGGTGTTCCTTTATTTTTAGTTTTTGTGGTGCTGGGGGTCTCACACACACTAGACATGTGCCCTACCACTGAATAGCAGTGTTTTGAATCCCCAGCCTCCAGTGTAT
>PVKN010037833.1:0-11195 GCA_004027915.1 Capromys pilorides
TGGTCTGCAATTTGCTTGGGTCCAGAGACTTTGCTTGAGAGTGAGATTAGAGCAGTGGGCTAACTAACCTGGCAGAAGAAACTTTAGGGCAGTCTTATGTTGAGACTGTGGCATGGCTACTATTGGCGTGATTGCTGTTGGCCTAGCTACTGTCTGGCGTTTCGCCAGATTTATGTTGAAAATCAAGGGTGAAGGTGCCAACAAAATGATTTAAAATGTTGTGACTTTGTCCAGAAAGGAAGATCCAGTAAAGCTGTCTGCTGTGAAGATAGACAGAGGAGATCTTGAGGGCTGAGAAGGAACAGAGTAGAAAAGATGGCCTGAGGGCAGCACAAGAAGCAGTAGCTCTCCTCCCTCTGCAACCTCAAAATTGCACACGTGAAAGACTTTGCTGTGAGAAGAAAACCCAAGGGCACCATGATCCAGAATAGTGGTGGCCAAGAGAAATGTTTCCTGAAATGGATTCAGAGTGCTCAGTCACTCCAGGCCGTTGGCCCCTATGGCCAAGACAGAGGGAAGCCTGGCTACTGCTCCAGGTGGCAGCAGACCATGGCATCACCCACATGACGCTGGTTTCAGGTCCGTGAGAGTGGAAGAGCTGTGAGGTCAGCAAGGCTCCCACTCAGATTTCAAAAGGCCTGAAAGAGGGTGTGGCCCCGGAGAGGGCAGTGCGTGAAGCTGTGAGTATGAAGTCAACGGAGCACCTGAGATCCCAGAAGACTGGAGAAACCAGGGACGTGGATTACCTGAGAAAAAATTTAAGGAAGGAGCAGAGCAGCCCAAGCAAGAAGCCATGGGAACTATAACCAGCGCAAGTCCCATGGGGCAGGGCCCCCCAAGCCCTCTGGAGTTCACGTCTTGTCACAGATTACCTCAGGCGGTGCTCCTGGCGCTACAGGACTTGATGTTTGCCCTGCTGGAGTTCGGACTTGCTTTGGTCCTACTCCTTCACATCCTCCTATCTGTAACTTTTAGAATAGAAATGCCTGTCTTGTGCCATTGAACGCTGGAAGTGTTTTGACTTCCTTTTCATTTGTAAAGGGGCTCACAGCAAAGAGTCTGCCTTGGATCTCAGAGGAGAGTCGGGACCTGGACTTTTTGGCAACACTGAGTCTGTCAGGACTGTGGCAATTCTTGGAGATGAACTAACTGCCTTTAGCATAAAGGATGTCCATGGGTCTTTGGGGGCCAGCGGTGGAATGTTAAGATTTACGTCTAGATGTCCCCCCTCCCGAGCATCATGCAGTTATGGTGGGCAAGTTTTTTCAGAAGTAGCTGAATTTTGAGTTTGTGATTGGTTCACGATCCAATGCTAGGATTCAGTGTGCCAGCGCTGCACCCCTGAGGGCGTGGAGCCTGCACAGGACGGGAGCGGCAGAGAGAGTCTTGACTCTGTGGCCGCTTCTCGTGGCAGCCATCATGAAAGGCTGCCCCGCTGCCACGCGCCACCCTTCTTGGAGCCAGCCGGTTATGGACTAAAGCCCCTATACACTCTGAGACAAATAAACCTTTTCTCTTTTAATCTTGAATATTGGGCATTTTGTCTCAGCCATGGAGAAGTAACTAAGATAACTGTTTACTGAATTTTACTAGAACTTTGCCCCACAATCAGGCACGTTTGCTAGATTTCTGATAAGATCAGTGTGCTGTTTGTCATATAGCCACAAATCTCAGCCCTGTTCGTGGTCTGCCGATCCGTGGCTAACATCCAGCTCCCTGGAGGCGGGGTGGCCAGGGTAAGAAGTTCTGGGTTATAAGGTCTGTCAATGGCTGCGGTATAAATACTACCACCACATCCAGCACGCTGCAACTGAACATGGAGGAGGAGAAAGCTAGCCACAGTTGGCTCGCATGGCTGTAGCATGGCAGCAAGAGGAAAAGAACACAGTCATGTCTGAGCTCTAAAAGCACTTGCACAGCTTAGCAGTTGCTGCCTCAGCAGCGTCTGCTCTGACCCTCCTCACCTTTAGAACAGAGCTCCCTGTCTATCACTGCAACAGCATTCCTGAACGAATGGGCTTGAAGAAGGGAAGGCACATTTTGGCTCATTTTGGAGACACTGATCTAGGTCCCCCTGACTTCACAGGTCCTGGGCACGGGACAGAGGAACAGCATCATGGAATGTGTAGTAGAATGAAGCTTCTCATCTCAGGGACCCAGGAAGGTAGCTCTGCTCCCTTCAGCTTGGCTGCGACCTCCTGTTCCCATCATTTCCCACTAATTCCATCAAATGATAGACCCAGGAATGGATTAACCCACTGCGCATCCGCTGACCTCCCAGAGGCCCCACCTCTGAACCCATGAGTCCTTCGGGTCTTTTCAGATCCAAACCATAGCACCCCCTTTTCTATCTTTGATAGTTTTTTCTCTCACAGAAGTGTTCTTCAGAACTCTTTTGGTGAACAAGTTCACTGTCCCTCAGTATACAGTTCCCTCAATCCTGGGTGCTAAACCCCCACTGAATATTATTGAAAAGGCTGCCATTCCAGAAGTAACCACCAGGAGTCGCTCTCTAGAATCAAGACCACCCATGGAGTCTCAACGGCGTTCAGCGCACAGTAGGGCTAAATCCCTATCAAAAGAAGGCAGGGAAGAGAACAATGACATTGCTCCGCCTGAAGCCCAAGGCCTCCTCTTCCCTAAGCTATCTCTTACTTACCACTTGGGACCCTAGGAATCCATTCTGGCACCTTTGGAACCCCTGTCTCCCCAACCCTCCCCAACAACAATTTCGGTCACATCCCCTTTCTTTGAGATTGCACATACTCTGTAACCTAGAATAGATCCATGAGCTTACAGTTCAGAGGGGTTTGTGTTCGGTTCTTACACCAACCCAAGCCCACCAAGTCCAGGGTCTGGCCTGGGGATGGGTTGCCGTAGTGCTTGGGTTTTAAACACCAAGCAGAGTGCTGAACACAGAAGAAGAGCTTAACAAACATTGGAGAATGTGTGATTGAGCCAACTGAAGTACTTTAACATACTCCCTAGGGAAGCTTAGTTTAATTTCTTTTTATTGCTGTTATTACTACGTTTTCCCACAAAATTCCTTTCTATAATATAGGAGAGGACAGAGGAGGAGGAAGAAGGAGGAGGGGGCGATGTCAGTGAATTGCAGCTTCCAGCTGGTTATCATTATTGAAATTTTGGCTTTATCTTTGTGGGCAGCTGAAGCCTATGATTTAAGCTATCTCTAGCTGATCAAGAGCCCAGCACCAAATCCACCACTCACATTTCCAGAACACACTCTGCCGTGTCAGTACACATTACCTGTCACAGTGCCATGAGTTAGAGAGGTTTGATCTCTCCTGTTAGACTGTTGTCATGTGTCAAATCACACAGCCCAGAGGGAATGACCGCAGTGTCCAGGAAAATGCAGATGCCGAGCCATTCTCAGATCCCCTCCAAGATAAACCTTGCCGTACAGACCAGGAAGAGAGCTGAAAAGCAACGTGAAGTCTCAGACACCCAGATTTCCTTACTCTCATTTTCTTGACGTTCCAAGCTTTCAAGTTTGGCCACAGGTACAAACCGACATTTTTTTTTCAACTCTCTTCACGGTGGGGTGCTTGTAGCTGAAGTGGGCGGTTCCATCACTGGTGAGTTGGGGTGGCATCTGATGCACAGATGGAAGTGACTGAAATGGCAGGTGTGGAACCTCCACGAGCCCCTGCCCACTGTCTCCTGCAAAACGCTGGTCTGAGAGCAAATGTGGAAATACAGACAGCCTCAAGGTTGAGGAAGTTCCACAACCCGCAAGGCTGGAGCCCTTGCTTGCTGGTAGGGGTGCTCTTGAGTTTTCTTTTTCTCGTCTAGTTCTCAGTTGGCTGGGGGAGGGGGCTGCCAGCAAAATTCCACCAAATAAATGAGCACTGGTTGTTCCCTGTTGAAGCAGAAACGGGTCTGAGTCGGTCTCCTCACCGAGACACGCCCACACCCTTGAAATCTTTCCTAGAAAGGCCTATGCTTAGGAAATGCACTGGGAAGGCATTTTTACAGCACCTTCCCAATTCTCGATGGCTGATCTCGCAGGACGACAGCCATGTGCCACACTCACTGCACCAGACACGGCTTAGGGGAGTAAAATTTGTCATGTATGTAAATTGTAATCGCGTCGGATGGTCGTGTGTGCTCATTTAGGCATTTTAACAGTGTGTGATGCTGTCCTCTCGGCAGGACTAATAAGCATTAGCCATAATGAGGTCAGTCAGGCAGGCATTATCAGGGGATTTAATTGGGACATGGGTCTCTGCTGAAGTGAAAATTAATAACTTTTGTCAATGTTCTGGTGAAATGTTCTGTCTTATTAAACTATGAGGGTCAATTAGAAAGCATTATGTAATAAAGTCCCCAGCAGCAGAACTCAAATTGAGTTATACCACAGTCATTATTCCAGGGCGAGTGCATTTGAGAATGGAAAACCGGAGTGCCATATGGAGGATTTGGGTCAGATTTACAAGCATCGCATGCTAAGGCTTCGACAAGAAGGAAACAATTAAACGTAATACCGAAATAAATCAGCGCGCACGCAGGCCGGAGCCCGGGGCTGAGCTCGGCCGTCGGGGCTGCGGCAGGCACAGCTTGCGGTGCTTGGAATCTGGGGCACACCTGGAAGGCGTGGGCCTACACACTGACTCATATAAATAACTCTTTATTGTGTGGCTATTAAGACGAGAGATTGCTTTTATTAAAGTGCAAGTTATTGTGGTACAGCAAATTAAAGAATTTTAAAGCATACTAAACAGCCACCGATATTCCCCATTCAGTCATGTTTTATGGTACTTTAAACCAGCAGTGTACTGTTAGGGAGAGAGAAGGCATGCCCACGTTTGGGGTCTGCCAGAACAATCCAGGCGCCTCCTCTAGGCAGGAAGGATGGGAGAGCACTAGAAGGCGTGGCCTGCAGGTATGTGCAGAACAGGGCAGGGGACAGATGGCCTCTCTCCATGGCAAGGCTTCTGGGCTGGTCTATCCGGGACACAAAGGACACCTTCAAAAGGAGCAAAGTTTCATAGGCAAACTTAAGAAGAGGAGGCACGAGGAAGGCTTTCCCAAGGGCTGAGGCTGTCTTCGTGAAGCAGCCCAGGTTCCTCGACTCTCTCCTCGCCGGCGAAGTGAGCACGTTTACTCTGCTTATCCCTAGTGCCAACTCCACTGCCCATTAGAAGTGGACTAGGGCAACGCAAGCAACGCACCTTTGCTTCACTTCAAAGCGTCCCAAAGCTGGCTGTCTTCTGGCCTCTCATCTCTGTGGTGGCTGCCCTGGTCCTAGTCCTGTCCCCTCCCACCAGACCCGGAGTCCCTCTTCCCACGCTCTTTCCCTCCTATGCCCTCGCCCTTCGCTTCACCTGGGTTGGGCAGTCGTCCAAGAAAACTCATGCCTGACAGTGCCACCCTCTGCTTGCAAAGCCTTTACCCCTTTCCTTCCCTCTGTACCCAGGATAAAGACTTCACTCCGGGCCACAGCCCCCAAGGCCTGTCCCTGTGTGCTCAGTGCATAGCTGAGCCATGTTTCCCATTACAGCACCTCTGCCGGGTTCCTGCACGTCGGAAGCTCTTGCTTGCAGGGGTTTCGCCCGTGCAGTTCACAGAGTCTACCGCTCTCTTCCTCCTGGTTGCACAGAGCCAGCTTCTCTCCTGTTCACCCGCTTTGCAGGCCTTTTCTGGTCATTGTGCCACAAGCAGATTCATCCACAGCTCTGTCTGGAGCTCTGTGAGTTTCTGCCACTGCCATAGTCTGCAATCTGAAGCCACAAAGCACCAAAAATGGGCCAAAGCAACAAGACCACAAGAACAACTTGTAGCCCCATCCTTTATCCCCTAACACTTCCCACAGGTTGGAAGTCTTATGACGGCAAAGCTTGCATCTGTTTCCTGCCTAATACTGCACTTAGGAGAGGGGGAAGGCAGTACGCAATTGCTAGTCGCCAAAAGAGTAGAGTAACTTATTAAAAGAAGATCTTCCCTTAGAAGGAACCCTCAAGTTCATTCAACCTAATATTCTCTCTCTCTCTCTCGCTCTCTCTCGCTCTCTCTCTCGCTCTCGCTCTCGCTCTCGCTCTCGCTCTCTCTCTGTCTCTCTCTCTCCCTCCCTGTTCAAACATGCTTCTAAGAATAGTGAAATTACCTGCCCTTAGTAGAGTGCACACTGTTAGAAGGATGAGGACAAGTGACAAGTCCCTGGTTTACTCCAAAAGTAAGTTTCTTCCATAATCTATTCTGCTCTACCACCTGGGCTTAGCTATGCCTTGGCTTTACCCCATCTGAATAAACGCCACTGCCATAGACTGAGTGTGTGTGACCCCCCCATTCACATATTCTCTGGATCTCCAGTATCCCCCAGAGGCTCATCTGTTGATGCCCCCATTGGTGGCATTATTGGAAAGGGATGGGAATCTTAGGAGGTGGGCCCTATGCCTGTGGCTGCCCAGGGACAGCAGCTGTCCTCTGCCCTGCCCTGGCCTGCCCTGCCCTGGCCTGCCCTGCCCTGGCCTGCCCCGCCCTGCCCTGCCCTGGCCTGCCCTGCACCATGGCAGTTCTGCCTTGGAGCCAGCTGCCTGGAGACTGAAGCTCTGTAGTAAGGGAACATACACCTGTCTGTCTTTAATTTGTTATTCTCAAGCATTTTATCACAGCACCAGAAAGCTGACTAACATGCTGAAATAGGGACCCTCAATAACATAGTGTTTGGCAGCAAAGCCTTAAACAGGTGGTCAGGTCATGGAGGGTGGAAGCCTCAGGGGTGAGATTAGCGCCCTCAGACAAAGACCCTGGGGAGAGCTCTTGTTTTCTTTGTGCTGCACGAGAATAAAACGAGACAACAGCATTCTGAAACCCAACCTAGGGCCCTCACCATGACCCAACGATGCTGGGGTCCTCATCTTAGCTTCTAATCTCATTTTTTTATTGCTTATAAACAACCTATTTTATGGTTTTCTGTTAGCAACACACATTGAATAAGAGAACTAACCAAATCCTACAGTGGAAACACGTTTGTGAGTTAAAGTCAAACCTGTCCCATCGGCAACAATAGATGGCTGAAGTCTGGCGCGGCATGTCACAGAGTGCAGTGCCCTGGAATGAGAGTGAATGAAGCAGACTTCTAAAGATTAAAAAAAATCATGAACACAGCAACTCACAAAAATGCACATACACAGGAACATTTACACAGAGCTCAAAAAATAAGCAAAACTCAGTATGGTTGCATAGCTATGTAGCGAAACCATAATAAAAATAGAAATGAGGAATAGTATAAAATAAAAGGCATGAGGGATTAATTGCTCTCTGAGGGGGGCAGGAAGGGCGCCCCCATGAGGAAGGGCAGGGGGGTGGCGTGGAGAGTCCTGAGGCGCGCTGCCTCTGCTTGGGCGGAAGTTTCATGAGTATCTGGTTTTTTTTTTTTTTTTTTTTATGCTTCATAACTTGTGAGTTTTGCGCATAAAATAATTGCTAAGTTAAGTAGAAAATCTGAAACCGACGACTTCAACTCTGCAGGGATATGCCCCCACTCACAGAAAGCAAAGCTTCTTCCTGTTTCCACAAGGGTACCTCGAGGGCCTCCCCTAAGCCACTGAGCACCCCATTTGTTTTCTTGCCCCTGCAAAAGAAATCCTAGTGTCATTTTTATCTCCAGCCTACCAGAGGAGAAATACTAGCACAGTAAGAGGGAATCTATGGAGGCCCAGAACACCCTGCTAGGGGACGGTGAGCCCTGCGTATCCATCCTAGCCTCTCGTGACATGTAACACTCAGGAAGGGCCTGACAGAGCGCCATTTGCTTCTAGGGCTCGCCAGCCACACAGGAGGTCATCTCTGTGCCAGACCTTTGCTCTGCTCCATTTGGGACGGCCACACGAGCCACAGGTCTTAGCACCGCCCTGTGGGTGTTCATCTCTGCGTCTCTTACACGGTTCCTTCATGTCTGTAACCTCATCTGATTCATCGTCCGGCACTGTGTGGAAGACACTTGGCAGACACTGTAGCAATCGCTTCCACATGCTGCTTCCTGTGTAGGCTGATGTCCCCATTCCACTATCGCACCTATTTAAGGCTGCCAGATGTGATCGCCCGCCGTCTTGCCCTGAGCCTGGTCAATTCTGCACAAAATATATGTAGCAATCAGGCAAGCAGTTGGAAGGAGCTGGCTTCGGAGACAGTGGGTGCGACCCTCTAGCAAAAATAGTTCTTACTGTAGGCCACTGTGCGCAGTCTATTCTGCACTATCTTCAGCAACTTTCTATTGTCTGTTGGAAGCAGACACACAGAGCGTCCGCATGAAAGACCCATCCCTCAGAGGTCTTCCTGAAGTGGGAGCAGGTGGGAGAAATAGAGCAAGCAGGAGGGCACAGGAGGGCATTGAAGAAGGGAAAGGACATGAGAGGGGGAACAGGGAAGGGAAGCCCACAGGTGAGTCCCACCGCACCACCTCAGGTGCAGGGGAGCGTGGCCAGGGGTTTCCACGGACTCCCATGAGTTCCTTCACCCTCTCCATTTCTCACTTGAACACCCAAACTTGTGACCAGGGCAGGGCGCCCCACCCGAGCTGGCCAGCCAGGGTACCCAGGTGACTTTGCCACGTGCTGCCGGTCCCTCCTGAAGCAATTCCTCTTTCTAATGGTAGCACAGGGGGTTCTCACCAGAAGGCTTTCTGCATCATTTGTGCTGTTGGGTCTCCCAGGGCCGCGCTTCTGTTTGGGGAGAGATTTTGGCTTCAGGCTCCTTCTGACATGTCAGGCTGAAAAGCGAACTTGAGCCAAGAAATCTGTTGCTTCTCTGCGGTTATTTATGAGAAGCTGGTGCGTTCTGTTCACAGAGACAACGGGAAATTCCGAAACACTGAACGTTATCAAGATATCAATGCAGTGGCGGGAAAACAGAAATTACAAAGTATTTCTCAAGCAGATTGAATAACTTGGGTTCTATATGTTATTTTCCCAAGAATAATAACCAATAAAAACGCGACTTGCCTTTTGGAATCTTTTGGCCAAAATGTACGCAGTTATTTCAGAGAGTTTCTGGAGACAGGATCCCCAGCACGGTGCAGGGCTATGGGCAAACACGGTCTGCCTGCAGCTCCAACCCAAGGCTGAGGAAGAAGCAATGACTGAGGAAGCCAGCTGGCCGCATAGCTGGGTCCCACACAGCAAGTGCCTTCTAGTCATACAATGCTGTGTCAGCTTGAGGCCTGATTATTTCTTTATCAATGTGGGGTTTCTTCAGTTACAAATACACAGTGGTGCCTCCGTTTACAAACTCGATTCTTTCCATGTTTCTGGTTGGAAATGGACTTGGATGCGAACCAGATCAAATTCAGTGGGTAGGGTTGGTCCTTACCTTATGGGGAAGTTCGATTCACTTCCTGTCCAGTGCAGTTTGTGACCAGCATCATGGAAAGAATTAAGTTCATGAACCAGGCAGCACCGGGAGCTCCTAAGGATCCCTGCGCTACTTACGGCAGGGCTCTCCCAGGGACTCTCCACCTCTCTGTGGGTCATTACCTCCCCGCACCAAGCAATGGAGAAGTGGGGCTCTTAGAGAGAAATGGGGGAGTCCAGGTTGGTGCACGGGGAAGCAACAGCTTATCTAAGATGTGGTGACTGCAGAGAAAGCAAGAGCAGTACGTCAGCAGCAGAGTGGCACGTGAGAAAAGGGACATCCGCTCAGGGCTCCCCAGAGAGTGTGAGAGACAGCTGACAGTTGTAGGGGCAAGCAGGTTTCTAAAACACACTGATTGGTAGTCCAGCCAATCGGGGCCTTGGCTTTTGTTCCTGTAAGGATAAAGGCCAGCAGTTGTAACTGTGAATAACGCTTTTCTAAGGATGCAGCCAGGTCCATTTGCCACGTACACGGTACATGGATGCGCGTGAGATGACCTTACACTCTCCAGGCACAGATAAGCATGCGATGACTTTATGATGTTAGTCATTTTGTTTTTTTTTTAAATGTATTTAGTACAAAGTCTACAGGGTCTTACTACCTAGATTGGACTCAATGATCCTCCTGCTTTCAGCCTCCCAAGAGCTGGGATTACAGGCACGTGCCACCATGCCCACTCTCAGTGGCTGCTTCAGTGTGCCTGGGAGCAGAGAAGGCACAGCAGGAGTAATTTTTTTTTGGTGGGGGGGAGGAATTGGGGATTGAACTCAGGACTCTGTGCTTGCCAGGCAAGTGTTTATTCCACTGAGCTATCTCCCCAGCCCCAAGTCATTAGGCTTTGTCCTGTGTTTTTTCTTTTCCTACACTTGGAAAATATGGTACAGTTTATGAGTTAGTGACCATTCATACTTTTACCTCAGAAAACCCCTGTTGAGGCTCATAGCGCGTGAGTGTTTTCCTGAGCTTCCATGGGCTCCATGGCTGAGGTCTCGCTGTCTATGCCTTTGATTTCTGTGTCGCACAGAATTCTCAGAGGACCTCCCCGCCTGCTTGCATGTGGGCACGCAGACCTGTAGCATGCTGGGACATCACTTCCTGCATTTGGCGATGTCGTGTGGCACAGCTCCCTATGAGGAAGGAAGTGTGCACGGAGGGGTGAGTCTTCAAAGGGGCCTGGTTTTCCTGAGGACACAATAGAGCAGGGAGGAGCTGGACACCAGAGAGACTTCCTTAGTGGCATTGATGAGAGATGGGGTGCGAAGCAAGGGATGCCAGGAGCCTCTGGGCACTGAAAGCAAGTCCGAGGCTGTGGGTGGGCAATGGGGCCACAGCCACAATAGAATCTGGCAATAATCTCAGTGCAAAGAATCTGGCAATAATCTCAGTGTGAGGAATCCCAGCAATAATCTCAGTGAACCCCAAAGATCCAGCTCTCAAGAAGAATGCAGCCTGGCCGAACCTAAGACCCTGAGAAGAACCCACCGGGCCTGCTATAACTCTGATCCATCGGCTGTGTGATTGTAAATGGCTGTGGTTTTAAGAAGCTAAGCTTATAAGAGCAGCAACAGAGCTAGTAACAACTTTATACTTTTTTTACCTTGACTCTATAGTGTCAACTTTTTCTCCTCTATCGCTAACTAAAATTTTAGTGCCTATGAATGGAGCGTGTGGGTCAGAAGCAACATCATCAGTCTGCGTTATTGGGTATTTAGATGTCTCCATTCTCAGTGTCACTCATTACTTAAAAAAAAAAAAATGAACCTTGTCTTCTTGTTTTGTAGTCTGTGCTTGTTTTAGCTGCTGTGGTCACATGAAAGAAAGAT
>PVKN010037834.1:0-11177 GCA_004027915.1 Capromys pilorides
TTTTTTATTACTTTTAATAAGAAATAATAATGTGACAGTTTCAAAACACGATAGTAGTACATTCCCAATAACTGATACAATGCATATTATTGTCCTTATAGTAGTTATGCAGTGCACAGGGTGTAGACGTGATAATTTTTCTAATCATTATTGGTACAAAAAATCTCATTGAACTAAGAGAAAGTAGTTGTCCACATAATACAGTGTTCATAATCAAAGTAAGTTACTGACAAAACTGGCAGTGTTGGAAGCTGTTAATTTAAGCCTTTTACAGTTCAACATACTAATCTAGCTTTATGTTTTATGCTTCGTGGTTAAAATTTTCTCCTGGGTGATATTTTTTTGTTGGTTTTTGTTTTGGTTTGATTTGAGATTTTTTTGAGCACCGGGAATTAAACTCAGGAGCTTACCAGGCAGGCACTTGTGCCACTGAGCTACATCCCAAAAATGTACTTTCTTCTTAAATGAAAATTATTTGTTGGCAAGTCTTATAGCTATAATGTTTCATATCACAATAATAAAAAAGTAATACTTCTGCATTAAAAAAGTCTTTCTTGGTAAAAACTTATTTTCAAGTAGTCTTTGGAGTTAGAAAATTTACAACCTGAAAAGTGAACCAAATGGTTCAATGCAGATGTGTGGCTCCGCTGTTCTCTTACTCCAAAGTCACTTCAGAAGATTGTTGCTAGCTGATCAATTTTAGATACCACCATGCCTTTCAAGCCAGGCTCTCTTTGACAGTTGGGAGTAAATGATTGCCTTTTAAATTTCTGGAAAATGATTTTGAGTCAGAAGACTGTCCTGGCTGCAAAGTCATTTTCTGACAGCAGTTAGTTTGCTCACTCATCCCACTAAAATCCCTGCCTTCGGATGAAAGTACCATACACGTGGCCGTCCCTGTTGGCTGAACCTTGGCCCAGGCATGATCCAAGCATTTTTCTGTGCTAAAGGAAGTCATCCAGCAGAAGAAAAGCTAAATTCGACTAGATACACTATTGGGTCCAAATCATCCTGTTTAATTCCTGGTTTTAAGAGCAAACATTCATAGACTTGCTATGGTTGAAGTAAAACAAAAGGTAAAATTCAGTCTTGAGAAAAAGAATTCACACTTTTCTGAATGATTTTTCATTGTTTATTGATGGCTCACACTTTCCCTTAATGAACAGTGATATCAGACCACTACTCTACTTTTAGGACCCCAGGGTTTGTAATGAAATAGCTTTACCACTCAGTGCAATTATATGTTTGTTTCTTGATCCTAGAGACATTGCAAAATGAGCACTACCAAGAATACTGCCTGAATTCAAACATGAAATTTATATTCAAACCTTGAAATAATTTATAGACTGCTTATTCTTCAGATAGTTAGTATTTCAGAAATGCTGGCCAAGGGCAGAATAGTGTATCTAGGTGTATATGGAGGCTTAGATATGGGGACCAAAAATACCCACCCAGTAGAATATGGAAAGTCTGATCTCCCCTTGGTTGGGGAGAAACCAAGCTATGGCCAGCATTTGACTACGTCTGGATAGTCTCAGGAAAACATCAGAGAGTTATGGAAACAGGTAGGCAGGAGCCATGATGGGCTCATGATTAAATGATCTGTCTGGATCCCCTCCTGGAATTCATTTTAGCATAATGATCACATAATTCTAGCTAAGATTATGCAATTTATCAGGGGCATAGATCCTTGAGGTGAGGGACAGGTAGGGTCAACATCCACTGTTTTTGTTTTGTTTTGTTTTGGTTTTGGTACTAGGAATTGAACTCACTACCTTGTGATTGCTAGGTAGGTACTGTGCCACTGAGCTATATCCCTGGCCACTGGCTGTTTGTTGTGGTGGGAATTGAACCCAGGGTGAACTACATCCCATCCCTTTTTCTTTTGTGTTTTGAGACATGGTTTGCTACTTTGCTTGGGCTGGGCTCAAAATTGCAATCATTTCTCAGCCTTGCCAAGTGCCGGAATTAAAGGTGTATAGTACCCTTACACCTGGCTGAGTTAACTTTTGTTTAAGAGAAGGAAATTTGGAGTCCAAAATTCCTCAATGGATGCCTGGGGATAGGAGTGGGAGTCATTGAAAATACAAGACTTAGTACAGCTCTCAGATTCTCTGAGATCTGCCTGTAAGATCTCCTGTATGACAGTGGGAAGAGCTCCAGTGCCACCCAAGATAAGGGTTTCTGGCCCTTTAAGTTACAGCAATGCTTCCTCAGTGAGAATGGTGTAACTTGGGGCAGTTCATTGCCTTCTTTGGGTATAGAAGTGTTAGTGGCACAGTCCCAAACTATACTTAACCTACAGGCCACAGGGGAGAGAATAAAGTACTCTAGTCCTTATTTCCTATGACCTTGAGACACTGTCTTTCTGAGGCTCCTGCCATCCTCGAAAGTGAAAGTAAAGGCCCCACCTCCAGGCTGTAAAGAGACTATGAGATAAAAATAAAGTACTTGGCAACCTTGGGCCACATACTAATTGGTGGCTGGTATTTATTAGATTTTGGTCAGATTTGGAAAAGGAAATATACCATAAAAAGATAACGTAAAACAGCTCAGGTAGACTTTTAAGGATTAAAAAAAAAAAACTTAAGAACAACAGAAATTTGCATCTTTGTATTAAAAAATGCATTTGCATTTTTAAATAACTATTAAAACACACTGGGGTCCCATGGAGGTTTGCTAGTGTCTTTTCATGCTAGGCACAGCACAAATGATTCTTGTCCAGGCTTCTTGTTCCTCAGGTCTCAACTGGTGGCTCCTTCCTGAAGCCACCCCCTGGCCTTCTCTGTCCCCTGGTCCAGTTGTTGTCAGCACACACACCATCCCCATTCAGAAGCCCACAGTGAACCTCTGTGCTGCCCATTGGAGACAGAAGCCTCTCGAAGGTGAGGACTGTCTTTGTTGAGCACAGAGCCCTAAACTGCTCTAACTCATATGGAATAATACACTGTGGGTATTTGTTGGGGGAAAATGGATGCATCTGCTAAATTTAGAATTGCTGCCTTGCTTTTTATGAATAAATCAGCATTAGGAGCAACCAAACTTAGAGCTGGCCAGGAAAACACTCACGCACATTTAGGGTCAGTTCACTGCTTTTGTTTTGCTTTTTGGAAACTGTCCTACAGCCGGCAAGACTAGATTCTAGTTTCTTTTGGCCCTAAATTATTTCAAAAAGTTACAGCATTTTAGATTTGTATTGTTTTATTACCTGTCATTTTTATTCACGTCACCTTTTGTTGTGTATTCTCTCATGGACTTTTTCCTAGTTTAGCCTGACTGTTCCTGTTAAGCTGTTCCTCATATGGAAAGTTGTCTCTTCTTCAGCACGCTATAAATAATCAAACCTGGGTGCATTCCATCCCTTCTCTGGCTGTAGGCTCCGCCCCTTCCCAGCTGCACGGCTGTGGTCCTCTGTGGCCCTAGTGACATGATTGTTGGCAGTAAATGCTCAACTTCATTTATTTATTAGGATCCTCAGATTGGAGCTGGTTTGCTCCATTCAAGCTGCTGACATGCTTTTCTAGGTACATATTTTATAGAGTCTCCCTCCCCTTTTCTGAGCTGCAGAGAAAAAGTGCCCTGGTTGGGATGAACTGGGATTTAGCAAAACAGGTTTTTCACTTTAACGTTTATGCTGACTTCACTGACATTGGACAAGCAACAGCTTATCTAGGCTTGTAGGGCAATCATATATATACACTATATCTGCCTCTTCAGGAATATTACTTTTGGAAGTGAAATGTTCATTGTGTCTGGCATGTGGCCGTGGTCATGGTGATCCCTGTAGTAAAGCTCTAATCACCATTTCTCCAGCATATTTTAAATTTGTGTTTTAGTATGCAGATGTTGGCTGGGGAGCAAATCACATTTTCCATCTTCTGAAGTGTGAGAATATTTCTCAATGTGTTGCTTAATCTTTGGAAAACTGGTATTCACTGAAGGAAACCAAATGTGACTTAACTGAAAGTGATGGAAGGATTACTTTTCTAATTGTGATGTGAAGACAAACAGATTTTTTTAATTACATTTTCCCTGTCTTCAAAATAACCTTAGTTAAAAGATGACCTTACCATTGGCTTAGCAGTGAATAACTTTTTAATAATAGGATGGCAATACTTGCCTTTTTTAGTATGTTCCAAAGACAAAATGGCATGTTATTAAAACTATAATAGGTCATATTTTTTTAAAAGCCAAATACCCATGAAGTAGTACTAAAAAAGATTTTACTCTTCTTTATTAAATATGGGTTTAATCAGCACCCAGAAGTTGCAGGGAGAACTACTAGGTGCTCTACCAGTATCTACAGAGAGCAAAGCAGTGAATATGGTCTGATTCTAATTCTACAGAAACCTGGCCATGGGCAGGGTATAGGGTAAACACATACTGTGTAACCACCCCAAAGCTCTGGCTATGTGCTAATATTGAAGGTATACTTGCAGAAAAGTAACAGTGCCTTCTCCCAGTTTAATCCACACTAAAGCACACATTTTGACAAGATACTCATTGAACAACCTTTATTTTTACTTTTAATAAGAAATAACAAGCCGGAAGTGGTGGTGCACGCCTGTAATCCCAGCACTTGGGGGGCTGAGGCAGGAGGATCAGTGCAAGTTCGAGACCAGCCTGGGCTACAAAAGTAAGTTCAAGGCCAGCCTGAATTGTACAGCGAGACCCTGTCTCAAAAAGACAAAAAAAAAGAAATAACAATGTAACAGTTTCAAAACACGTTAGTAGTACATTCCCAATAATTGATACAATGTATATTGTTGTCCTCATAGTAGTTATACAGAGCATAGCATGGAGCCATAATAATTTTTCTAATCATTGTTGCTACAAAAAATTTCTCATTGAACTAAGAGAAAGTAGTTGTATACATAGTCCAATATTCTATAATCTCAATGAATTATTGGCAGAACTGGCAATGTTGGAAGCTGTTGATTTAAGCCTTTTACAGCTCAGCATACTAATCTAGCTCTATTATGTTTTATGCGTCATGGTTAAACTTTTCTGCTGGGTGGTTAAGGGCAAGACCTGTATAACAAAACATGTACTTTTGTGTCTCCCAAGGTCAGTCAAATCCCCTCAGGATTTACTTTGAAACCAAGTACAGTGCTTTGTAGAACTGTTGTCAGTGTCAGCCATCTGGGGATGAGTCATGACCATTGCTGAACCAGTTTGCTGTCTGTGAAAGCCTGAGAAAATGTTTGCTCTCTAGGTGACACTCCTTAGGCACACTATACATCATCAACCCCTTTCCTCTGTGGTCCCATAATCTCCTTGAACAGAAAATTTGGGAAACCACTGAGTTATAGGATGTTACAGTACAGGTTCTTTTGTGTCCTGAGTCCTCACTGACCTTGAAGGGTTAGGGCCAAAATATTGGCAATCCCTGTAGCCCATCTTGTTCTCTAATTTTTTGTCTGTAAAATTACATTTTTAACCCTCCAGAATAGAAGCTTTGTGATACTATTACTCTATAACCTACGTACTTGAGCTTAACATCACTGTCTTTCTGAATATCAAACATCTTACATTTAACTTGAACAACCTTTTTGACATGACTATAATCAGGAAGTTATTCTATAACTGTCCAAAAAAGACTATCTCTCAAAAGATTTTTATTCTTTCTCTTTTTTATGTGTTTAGTACAGTGTCTACAGGGTCTCACTACATATATTGGACTTGTAGAGATCCTCGTGCTTTCAGCCTCCCAAGCACTGGAATTATAGGTGCACGCCACCATGCCCAGTCTTAACTGCTGTCTCAGTGCACCCTGGGCGTGGGGCCAGCATGGTGTGCTGGGGATTGAACCCCAGTAGCTGTGCTCTGCTTAAGCAGACACTTTAATCTGCTGAGCTATTTGGTCGGCTTATTCTTTCTTAAAGTGTGGGTTGGGTGCAAGAAGCAAAAGAGCAGAAATGCTGAAACAAGACATGGGCTGAGGTACTTTTTAACAGTGGAAGATCCAATGGGGCACTAGATGAGTAGGGAGACTGGCTCCAGTGTTCAGGCAGCAAACTGTCATGATTGTTGTGATCCATCCTCAATAGAAACAAATGAGGCAGTGTCTATCAAAATCTACAATGTGTAGATTGTGACATGGGAGCTCTACTTCTGCAAATTGTAAGGTGTTAAGGCACAAATGCATAGATAGACTAGTGTTAAGATTTGTAGCACAACATCCCTCCAAAGCCTCATGTGCTCCTAGGTGGAGTTTTTTACCAGTGGCTGGACATAATATATGTGAAGATGGACCAAGGATGTATGATAACTTGCCCATTGATTGGTTTAGCGTAGTGGTGAGTATGGATAATGGGAAAGCCTACCTAGATGTGGATGGAACCAACCAATAAACTGATAACCTGGATAGGATAAAAGGGGAAAAAGGAAGGTTTGCTGCCTTTGCTGCTACCCTGCTGTGAACTATTTCTGCTATGCCATGACATCCTGCCCTGGAACCAGCTGACTATGAACTGAAACATCTGCAAACTATAAAGTAAAATAAATCTTGGCTCCTTTAACTTGCGGACATCAGGTATTTTGTCTCAGCAACAAAGAAGTAAGATGAATGAGGATGTTCACTGAAATATTGTTTATAATAAACAGAAGACTGCTGTAAGAAATATTACAGTGGCCCATATAATGAAATATTATGCTGAAGAATAAGAATGAAGCAATACTTTAAATGATGAAAAGAAAATGTGGGGAAGAAGCGAGGCACAGAACAAAATTAGTGTCCTCCATTTTTCTTTGAGATGTGTGCTGTTATCAGTAGGGCACGTCTTAGCAAAATTGTGAAGGGGCAAAAAGTTCATCCTGTCCCTTCAGCTTTGGTGCTCCTGTGCACCTTTGTATTTCTGTTCCTAATGCCTAACATTCCCACAAACACAATTGCCCACAACACTTTCAACCCAGTATATCCACCCATCCATGTATATACAGATACCTGCATAAAATAATATAGCATATATGATTATATACATTGCTTAGTAGGCTCTAGTTAAAAAAAAAAAAAAAAAACCTTTTTTTTGTAGGGGCAGTACTGAGGATTGTACCCAGCACCATTTGCACTGAACTGTATCTCCAGTCCTGGAGTTTTATCATTACTTTGAGGGGGAGAGGGGCTCTTGATAATTCACCACGTTACCTAGACTGGGCTTGAACTTGAAATCCTCCTACTCAACCTTCCAGGGTGCTGGGATTAGTGGTGTACACTACCACCCATGGCTCAAATTTCTATTTTAAAGGCTAGCTACCTTGTACAGAATCAATACGTGCCCTACTAATGCATATGTACAATTCAAAGGCAGCTATAGACTTCTAACTTTGTGACCCCTCACTATGTCACTGTGGCCTTCCTGGGCTGTTACCCACTCTTCCAGGTTCCTGCTGTGAGGTAATTTATGAATGACTCTTGCCTCTCTCCAAACACCTGCATCCTACAGGCCTTTTGAAAACTACCCTCAAGCCAAGAGATAACTAATGTTAGGAATTTCAGCAATCTTTTGGCCAAAATGCAGGCCTTTGGTGCTGGCAGTGAAAGTCAAGTCCTCTGGAGAAGATGTAAGTTCTGGCAGTATCTGAGCCAGTATCCTTCCCTGCCTTCCTCCCACCTTTCCTTCCCACTCCATGAATTTTTCTAAGTGATGAATAAGGCTCATCCTTTACCCTCCTCCCAGCCTTGTTGTCTTGCCAAGACTTATGCTATGTGCTGGGCCAACAAGGTCACAAAGATAGAACATGGTTAAAAGAGGCCTCTTCTACTCCAGAGTGATCTCTGTCTTCCCATCATCTCTACAGGAAACGATTCTGAAGTTAGAGTAAGCCTTAAACTGAGCAAACCAAATGCTGCAGCTTCCTCTCCTATCATTCCCACAAACACAATTGCCCATAACACTTGCATCCATGTATATACAGATATCTGCATAAAATAATACAGCATATATGATTATATACATTGCTTAGTAGGCTCTGGTTAAAAAAAAAAAAAAAACACCTTTTTTTTTTTGTAGGGGCAGTACTGAGGATTGTACCCAGCGCCATTTGCACTGAACTGTATCTCCAAGAGATAACTAATCAACTGTCAAGTGACTCAACTGTCACTTGGTCCCACCATGCCAAGGTAATACGTAGTTAATTCACATGCTCCTGTGTGTATTCCTTAGAGGTCCCTCTGATTCAGTTTCAGTATGTTGACTTAAAGAAAATAGGTTTGGTTTCCCTTTTATAGCAGCTTAAGTCTATCCCAGGTTGCAAAAAAAAGTATTTATCGAACAACTCGCAGGTCCTCCAGGACCCTTCCCAATCAACACACTGCTCCTGAGTGGTCATGCTCATAGGGAAAACCACATACCCAGCCTGAGCCCTTGGGGTTGCCAGCTTGAGAGCCAGCCTGGCTCAGGGCAGCCACAGTCAGTTGGAAAGCCTCTGGGCTTGCAGTCTGATGGCTTCACCTGGCGCTGCTGCCCCTGAAATATATTTTGCATTTGCACATGGATATAAGAAGACAGTGGGGCTCTGGTAAGGATAATAAGTGTTGGGGGAGAAAGAATTGGTTGGATGTTTTCTTGTTGCTTTGATTTCCATCAGTGTACAAAATATTACCTCTAACATGTTCATTGTCTTATATGGGAAATAATAATTATGGTATTAATAATTATCATAAATATGAAGGCTATTGTTGTGGAAGAGGGCAAGCTTATGCAATTATCACAAAGGAGTCAAATGTTTTTTCTAGGTCCTGTGGGATTAATTGGGGCTTTCAGTCCAGTTGCAGTTAGGAAATTTTCCACATCACCAGTCCATTGCTATAATGGACACTAATTGGCCTCCTTGTTGACAGTATCAGAAGAGAAAGCCCAGGGCCGAGACCAGCGATTTGCTGGAGTTAAGACAGTGACTATGAAACTGGGCCGTTGCATCCCAAGATCTGTTCTCTGGGGATAAAGAGAGTATATCAGGCTGTACGCAAACTGTTAGTGTCATGATAATTCATTTGGAATTAGCAAAAGGCCTTCTAGTATTATAAGGAATTTAAAATGTATTCAAAAAGGCCCTGAACATACTCCAGCATTGATAGCCTTTTAATTTGTTAAATAATTTGCTGATTTTTTTTTTTGATGGCAAAACTGACTGATGAAAGAGCCAGACCCAGTATGAGAATACTTCACCATCGTGCCAGACAGCCAGCAGCACTCTTCTGCTGTCACATGTCATGGGGAGGTGTGGATTATAAGGCTGGTATCCCTCATGGATGAGGTAAGCACAAGCCTGCCATGCCATGAAATTCCCTTTGAGCCTTCTGCCTTCTCAAGTTCTGCAGTCTAAGTCATATCCAGTGTTTCACTGGTACCTGCCAGTTTTCTACCTAGTGCAGGCTGACATCAGTGCCAGCACAGTTAGCAGTGAGCTCCTTAAATCATCTCAGTGTTTTCTTTCAGCTTCTTCAGCATCTTTGGGAAAATGTCTTAGATGGACAAATCTTATAGAAGACAATTAAAATAACACATGTGTTGAATTCTGTTGAGCCTGCAGCATAATCAGTCTTCCCCCTCCCCATCATTGCCACACAATGTTTCTTATATAAGTGGATTCACACCTTGTCATCTGACCCGGTACCACTAGGGACTATGAATGGGAATAGAAGGCCAGCTGATGCCAATATCCTACCTCAGAGCTGACCTTTCTTCCTGACTACCAGCCTAACCTTGATTTTCTCTCTGAAGTGGGACTGACCCTGATTTACTGTTTGCTCCTTGAGGCAATGTCACTAATAAAGTCATTCTCTAGGGGCCCAAGGCACATGGGACAGTTTTTCATTATCCTCCAAGCTTAGAGGTAGCCCTTGCTTTCTTACAATGACCTTTTACTCCTTAGTATCTCTCTTCCTGCACAAACTTAACCACCACAGAAGCTTAGGAGCCATACCTATCGGGTCTGTAGAACTCAGCTCTCCCTGCAGCGTTAGGCCCATGCCCATTATGAAGCATTTTTTGAGTGAGCTTTCTTTATCTGTTGCTCCATCTTGCACTTTTTTCCCTCTGGGAAGCATCAGTTTTAGTTTTTCCTCCCCAGTACTACCTTTACTACAGCAATGTCCATTAAATGCACAGAAGCGTCTCTACATTTGGGATGAACGTTGACAGTTTTGGAATTAAGAAAAAGTAGGCCAAGCTGGATGCAGTGGTATATGTCTTAGTTCTAGCTACTCAGGGAAAGGGGGAGGGGCTGAGGCAGGAGGACTCTTGCATCCAGGAATTCAAGACCAGCCTGGACAATAGAGCAAGAGCCCATCTCAACAACAAAAGGTAGGGAAGGGGTAGCTGCAGAACAAAATTTTAAAAGAAGAACATAGAGTCTGGATACTCGCAGAATGGAATGTAGGGGCAGAGGGGCAAAGCCAAAACCCCAAGGCAAAACATAGATGACTAATATTGTAAAATCATCACATGCTTATCTGTGGCTGATAACTATAAGATCATCACTTGCTTATCATGTACCATGTTCTTGAGAAAATATACCCTACTGTGTCCTTATGAAAATGTTTCTCAGATTTACTTATGCTGACCTGGTCCCCTTTCCCAAGATCCAAATTGGTTTAGACCACCACTCAGTGAAACAGTTATTTTCAGAGACTAGCTCTCCCCTATGAGTATGAAGCACACCTCATACTAACCTGGAGCCCCAAGCAGTATTACCCCTATCTTGCAGTATCATTCTGTTGCTAAAATACCTTCCCATTTTCCTTCTTAGCATTTGCCACACTTTGGTACAAAACTTTTGCTCCCCACTATACCAGTACTGACTCTCCCATTTCTCAGTAAGAGCCGCTCTTCTCCATTCTTTATAGAAGTGAGGCAAGGACCTGCAGAGAGATGGAGGATCATTCAGAGACCTCCTGCTGGCTATAGGAGAAACTCTCCAGGGATCTAGACAGAACTTCACCCTGGTCCTTTCCATTGAATAGAGCATGGCCTATGTCATGGAAATGTGCTGTCCTTGCTTGGCCTCTTACTCCAAGCACATGAGCTCAATTCTCATAAATTAAGAGCAGGTTCCATGTGAATACTGAAGGTCTTTACTGGAATCAGTCCACTGTTAAGCTTAAGGAAACTGCTAAGCTTTCTGATCACCAAGTAAATCACGCTTCTCAAGCTCCAGGGCAAACTTGTTTCCCT
>PVKN010037835.1:0-11166 GCA_004027915.1 Capromys pilorides
GAGGGCTGAAGAACAGGACTGAGCAGAATTTGTTGCCTCCATGATGAACTCTTTGCTTGAATTGAGAAGCTAGGATGCAGACTGTTCTGTGAAACTGCCTAGAGAAAAATGATGATGTGTGCAGGTGTTGATGCTTTGCTTTCCTGTACATGTTTCCACACTGAATAACATTTTTGACAGTTAGTTTCTATCAGCTAAAATATGGTAACCTTTTCAGAAGGAAAGCCTTCTTTGCTTGGTCCACATGAAACCACTTTTTCAATTGTCTACTAGCCCTTTGTTTCAGAATATAGTGGATTAGTTATCTCAATGGATATGTATTAAGTGAAGTTACTGCCTGGAGCCTTGTAGAAAAGGATAGTGAAAGCTAAATACATACACTAATAATGAACAGTGAGGTGCTGTGTTGTGCCTGATGGACATGCATGGGTTGCTCCGTTGAGAGGGAGTGCAGCTGAGGAGGATCATGTGCATTCTCCCTTGGCTAACTGCAGAAATGAAAACGCTCCTGGAAAGGGCGGTCTTCACCTTTCGTAGACACTTCTCTACTGCACTGACTGAGGGGAACTTTTAGTGGATCCTGGGAAATCAGAGATGAATACCCCTCATGTCCGTCCTCTAGTCTTCTCTAGGGAGCACCATTAGAGTTCCTTTTTTATGTGCTGTGGTGGTCCTCTAGCTCTTTTCTGGAGCATTTTTTTTTCTTGTGTTCCTAGTCAGCATGGAATGGAATCACTCATGCTTCCTCTAACAGGCTGTCTTGGAATAACCTTCCAAATGTTGCTGTTTTCTGGGTGGAGGGATCACTGCCACACCAATTAGCCTTTAAGGTATGTGGGGTAGACACTGGGGAAGGAAGAGGCCTCCTTCCTGCTAAGCTTTAGACGTGTCTGTCATCCTCTGTGGCATGATGTGAAGCTTTTTGGAAGGTGGTCCTCCTGGTCTCCCTAGAAGTTCCAGAATTACAGAATCTCACCAGTAGTATATTCCTTATAGCTAAAAAGGGTTCATCTATCTTGTGATGTTACAAACAAGGATGATGTTGATAAAACTTTGAATGAATAAATTCATATACTGACTGTTTCTGCAGCAGTTGAAATAATCAGATCTTGGGAAGTGAAAAAATGATAGAGAAGGGTGTATGGGGGAGGGGTGCAGGATTAGGGGAATAGGAGGGAGGATGTGTGTGTGGGAGCAGCAGGAAGAGAGCTGGGGAGGAGCATTGGAAATGAATTGCGCAGAGGGCAAGCAAGAAAGAGTAAAGGAACTCAGATTGAGTTCCAGAGCCTGGCTATGATCTCTCCTAGGAAGCAAAACTGAGTAGGATTTACCACTCTGTGCACATTGGAAAGCTGGCCAGCACGTGCCAGCAAGTGTGGTGTCCTTTCCCCTTTACCATGACTGTGGGTCTCCACCCCTCTGCTGGGCATCTGACTCTCTTCCCTAGACCTGGTCTCTCCCCTGACCCCTGGGTTTTGGGCTAGAGCAACAAGTGAGAGCATCCTGTCTTCAGTTTGAGTTGGGTTTTCCAGCATGGTTAAGAGGGTTTAATTCTTTAGGATTTCTGTAGTCTGATGTGATTCAACAGGAGCCCATAAGAAAGTGCTTCTCAAAGAACCACTGTTTAAACTGCTCTTTCCACCTCATGGATGTCTCTTCCTTACCTGCATTGCCTCTGTTCTTCAGACTTGCATAGGCTATAGTGTTTCCATATTACAAAGGATGAATTTTTGTTTTTAATAAAGATTTATATGAAACTCTCTTACCTATTTATTCAGCCTCCTATTAGAAATGTGACAGTTGTTATCATGTTCTAACTGCCTTACATTATCCACTACATTTGAGATGCCTGGGTGGCCAGAAAGAAGGGTAGGGTCCCGGCATGGTCAATTAACAGAGCTAATAGAGCATATCATTGCTGTCTGTGACTGAAATGCTACGTAAAACCTCCAGGAGTACTTTTACAGTACTCTGATAAACAGATACATGTGTGTGGCATAGTGTTTTCATGTAAATGTGTTTTTTAATAACCTGCCTGTGGGCTGCTGGACTGTAATGATGGACTCAATTCTCCTTTGGAATTCCCAGTGTCCAAGTACTTCTCTCATATTAACTATCTGAACGTTAAATTATTCCCACCCTGGGTGTTGCTCTCCTTTTGCCAGTGTAAATCTCCCATTCCTTCCTGTCTGGATTATCCAGCAGACTTGTTGTTCTTCCTACATCCCAGATGAGTTTCAGTGGTGAAGTCCATGTTCTTGTAAGATGAAGAAAGCACTGTTTAAAAAGTCTGATTGTATTTAAAATGAAATATAAAAAGTTGAGACCCAGATAGATAGATCCTGATGAAGTCCAGGGAGTGCATGGGGTGACAGGTTTGTGAGGAGATTGGAGCAAGAGCAAGAGCTCCATCCTTGGCCTGTTGGTCTTATGAAGGTTTCTCTGTACAGGCTGCACACTTGGTTGCTGCTGACAGCGTGATGGCCACTGCAGTTATTCTTTTCCTTTGATCCAAGAGGTTCATTGTGCTCTGAACTGGCAAGCTCAGCAGTCACACAAATTTTACTTCAGGTCCTGGCTCCATCAGAAAAATCAGCTCTGTAACCTAATGGCTGTTGGTACTGTTTCCACTTCTAGGTGAGTGCATTGTATGTCTCTTGAGGGGTTGCTCTGAGACCTGCTTAGGTTGCATGGAAAACTTACGTTATCAGTAGGGGCCTCATGAGCATTTGCAGCCCAATGGAGGCTTGCTTCAAGAGGGAGATAGACATAGAGAGAAACCGACACAGAGACATCATCTCTGGTGTCCTCTGGGTACTGTGTTCCGCATTTACTTCTCTTTGGAATAGCCTGGCACTTGGCTCACAGTGGACTCTTATGGCTTCTTACATGGTGGGTGGCAGGATGCAGTGTGGTGGCTACAGTCACAGAGGTGAAACTGTGACTTATTGCTGTGCTGGTCTTATTGCGCTGATCTTTGGTCACCCTCTGCAATGTATCCTTCTGAAACCATGCTGACATGAGTCACCCATGTGAAAGTGCTAACAGGTAGGCTCTCTGGCTGGTGCTTAGTTTGTGCAGACACAGTCCTCACACATGTGATTGGGCCCATTGTAAAAGAGGCTAGTGGAGTATCCCATCTCTTTTCACACACACAAGGTTGTAGCAAGAAGATACTGTCCTGGAAGGAGAGACCAGGGTCTGAGCAGACATTCGAGTTGTACCTAGGTTTAATTCCAACTGACGACCTTGCCTGTGTAGTCTCCCAGAGTACTAAAATTGCAGGAATGAATTATGATGCTTGCTGCTTTTTCTATTTTTATTTTACTTTTAAAAATCTTTTATGTATTTAGTATATAGTCCACAAGGTCTCACTGCACAGATCAAACTTGTAGTGATCCTCCAGTTTTCAGCCTCTCAAGCACTGGGATTACAGGTGCGCGCCACCATGCCCAGGTTCATTCGCCCTCTCAAGAGCGTCCCAGTGGCGGGACCAGTGCAGCATGCCAGGAATTGAACCCCAGTCCCTGAGCTTTAGTTCACTGAGATTTCTGGCTGGCTTTCTTCTCCTATTTTTAATTACATGAGAAATTTATGAATGAATTTATGTAGTCAAAAATTAAAAATTCGAGACAAAAACAAAATTATCTCCTTTTCTCCTCCAATCTTTCTGTCTTACATTTCTTGTTACTGAGACAAAATATGTGACACCCAAAGTTAAAAGGAGAAAGTTTATTTAGCTTCCAGTTTATGGAAGTTCAGTCCATAATCAGCTGGCTCTCAGGCAGGATGGCACATGGCAAAGGAGAAACAGTTCTTGATAATCAGAGGACAGAAAAAGCAACAAGATACATTGATACAAATATCAATGTATCAAAAAGGGAGAGGTTAGAGAGAGACAGAGACAGGGAGGCAGAGAAACAGACAATGAGACTGAGAGACAGAGACAGACACAGAGACAGACAGAATGAGCCTCTTTCTGTCCTTTATATTGTGTGTAGGCCACCTGTCCTGGGACAAGTATATCATTGACACCCCTTATCCCACCCAGCGCTGTCAATTTCGGCATTGCACTATGAATCAGTCAAACTCTAGATTCAGCTACCTTCAAAAAAGCACCATCTAAAGATACATAAGGCTTTGAGGGGGGAATCATCTAGACCCAAACTGTAACACCTTCTACTAAGCAGAATTTAGGATGCCCTTTTGTTTGTTTGTTGTTTGTATTTCAGATATAAAGACTTTTTTCCCTTAAGGTTCAAAATTATCATTAAAAATAAGCACATCAACTTCAGTCTGTAATAAATAGTCACAGATGAAGAGAATAGCCAAGGATTTTTAGATGAACAGCAAGTACTGTTAAAAACAAAAAATTGAAGGCCAGTTGGGATGGCATACACTTCCAGTCCCAGCTGCTCATGAGGCTGAGGCAGGGTGACTTTAAGTTTGAGCCCTACCTCAACACCTTAGTGGAAACCATGTCTTTGAATGAATGAATGAATGAATGAATGAATGAATGAATGAATGGGCTGTAGCTCATCAGTAGAGTGCTCATGTAGCATGTGCAGAGCCCTGGGTTCTATTCCTACTATAGCAAAACAGAACTAGACAAAACAAAACAACTCATCAGATGATTAGTTTCAATTGAAGAACACATTCTTGAAAATTGGAATAAAAACTATCTGAAATTTTGTTGGTAGCAGTTATAGGAGGGCCATTTCCATCTACTATGTGTAATTGAAGACAGCTTTCCTCTTGCACCAACAAAATGGAGAGGTTGGGCTAGAGAGAATGCAGTCTACTGTTTTTGAAGTATCTATTGTCCACACTTTACTATGAGTGATGCAGGCTCATGTCTTGAGTAGCACCTCACAGCCAGTATGATGATTGTTTGGAGGGTGCAGGAATATTATGAGATTTAAATTGAATAAATAATGCTAAGCATATACGTCAGTGGTTGCCCTGCTTTCAATTCCTCACACCAAACAGAAAAATATTTATGGATTTTTCTCAGTGGTAGGGCTCCTGCTAAGAACTCAAAGCCCTAGTTTTCACCTCTGGGACTGCAAAGTAGAAAAGCAGGGGTAGAGTAGGGTAGGGTGGGGCCAGGGCAGGAGGGTGATACACTCATATCCTATCCGTAAGAATATTTATCACATTGTTAATGTAATGTGGGCTGGAGAATTATACATATGGTATTGATTTCATTCTTTTCATTGTCCTCTATGTCTTCCCTTCTCCATTTCTTTGTCCTCCTTCTTGGCTTTTCCTTCCATGTTGAAAATATGTAAATATGTACCCACTGGAATAATACTAGGACATTCTTATTTATGGGTATGAATTTTTCATTTAATGTCTGTCTTTTTGCTTTATACTTGTTGCTGGGTTAGCCAGGGTTTCTTCTCTCTTTGCTGTAGGGATCGAGTGCCTGGATTGCTGAGCACTCTGACCCTAATTTCAAGGACCAAATTCTCTATACTGGCAACATTCTATATTCAGGTGTGGCCACTGCCTCCATCCTGGAACCTGATGTGGCCTCTGCCTCCATTCTGGAACATGGCACTCTGCAGCTTTTTCCTCAAAGCAAAGTCCCTCACCTTTGTGATTCTGAGGCTGCAATGGCTGAGAGCCTGCCGCCTCCTGTGATGCCCTCAAGACATATTTTCTATTTTCCTGTTTCTCCTGGGCAATGGAGATCTCAGCTCTATCTTTGCAGTGCACCGCCTTCTTGGAGCTTCCTTTCTGGTCAGACTCACATTTTACATTTTTCTGCTAGGCACTTTGCTCTTGATTCTCAATATAAATCTGGCTAAAAGCTCCCGACAATAGCTATGTCACTGCCTCAGTATTTGCCTGCTTTGAAATTTCTTTTTCAAGATTAACTAGTTCACTCCTTAGTCTCAGACAAAGTCTCAGGACAGGAACAAAATGCAGACAAACTTTCAACCAAGCCATAATACCAGTCGAACAATGAATACTGTCCTTCCCAGCAGAAACCTCCCTAGCCTGGTCTTTACAGTTAGACTTCCCATCAGCCTTTTAGTCTGAGCTTTGACCAGAATCTTCCATACAAAATAACTGAAGCTGTTCCACCATTTCTCGTGTAGGCAAGATCTCCAAAACTTTCCTATCTCTTCCCATAAGCCATTCCCAAAAGCTTATAATCCACATGGTCAAGTTTAGCCACAGCAGTGAGCTCACTCCGGTACCAAATTCTGTCTTGGTTACTTGGAATTTATATCTTGAGGCATCCAGGTGGAATTATCAGACCAAAGGGCATTTTAATAAGAAAACAAAGCTGTTTCTGACTAGCTGAAACCTAAAGGGAAATTGATTGAGCACAGAGACTCAAGCTCCTGGAATCTAAGAGCAAGAAGAGAGCTGGGCCACATGGGGAATTTCTCTTCTACTGTGTCTCATTTGTTTTTCTTAATTTTGTTTCTGCTCCTAGCACATCTACTCCATTTCACTTTTCTTTATTGTCATATGTACATGGCATAAAGTGGGGGCCCCTGTATCCCTGAGACATTTCAACCATAGACCCATAAGTGAATGTAGTAGGCCTCCCTCTTTTTTTTTTTTTTTTTTTTTTTTTTGTTGGAACTAGGGATGGAATTCAGGACCTTGCACTTGTGCCCCTGAGCTATCTCCCTAGCCCCAAGGCCCATTGTTTTTGAGGTTTAATTGAACTGCAGATTACAGTAGGTATTGTAAGTCATGTAAAGATTACTTAAATTGTATAAGAGGATATTTATGGCTACATGCAAACACTAAGTCATTTTTATGATAAGGACTTGAGCATGTATTGATTTTGGTTTCTGAGAGGGATCTTATAACCAAGTTTTTGTGATTCTGAAGGGTAATTATACCTACTGTTTGTGTCTCTTTTCTTATATACTTTTTTTTTTTTTTTTTTCATTTATGTATTTGGTCCAGGATCTCACTATGCAGCTCAGACTCATAGTGATCCTCCTGTTTTCAGTCTTCCCAGTGTTGGGATTGTAGGCATGTGTCACCATGCCTGGGTAGTGTCGCTGGCTCAGCACGCCCTGGGAGTCCGGCTGGCATGGTATGTGGGAGCAGAAATTAAACACTGGTCCCTGAGCCTGCCAAAGCCAGCATTTAATCTACTGAGCTATCTCGCCAGCCCTATGTGTCTCCATTCTTCATAGTAAAAAATAGTCTCCAACAGGGCCACCTTGGGTTCTTTTGCTTTGATGGGGAAGATCATATGTCGCTTGAGTGGAAGCTGGGTCTTCATCAGTCATCATGATTTGCAGTGAAGAGAAGTTGACAGCAGTGCAGGCATGGGCTGCAAGCACTGTGAGGGGTGTTTGTTTCAGAAGGGTTGCATATACAGGGCACATTGATTTGAACATGATTTATTATACCAATCTCTTACCACTGTAGATTAAAAGGCTCATGAGGTAGTTCCCTGAGGAGACTGTGGTTGTTTGGATGAAATGCCATGACCATGACGCTTTTGGTCTAGCGACTCTTTTCCCACTTTATTAGGCTTCACATTAAAAAAAAAAAAATCTACAGCGGACTTTACAGAACTAATAGAATTCAGTCTTACCAAGATTTAACTCTGTGTTATAGGGAAAAGAGACCATTTTCTGCCTAACCATTCCAGTGCATTAACCTTTAAATGGCTACTGCATTTGGCTTTTCACCAAAAGAAGGGTTATTACTAGATTTCAAAATGTTTGGCTTAAAATATTGCTGAGTGTGGGTTAATAAAAGACTAATTTAGGCAGAGTTGTGCTGACAAATATTCTGCAAGTAGGTCTGAGTGCACTTTCTTGTCATTTTTGTTTTTCGGTCCCTAATTATGGGAACTCCTGCAGTTAAAAAGGCAATAATATCAGAAGGTCAGCCAGTGTTTTATTTCTTTGCCTTTCTTCTTTGATGGTCCAGTGGTCTTATGGTTTTTCTTAGTTTTGAATATTGCATCTTAAAGTGCTGATGTTTTGGTGAATTGTTGTAAGCTAAATTTACAAAGGCTCTTCAGAGAGCTTAAAACTACTTTTCTCCCCAAAACTTCCTTGCTTTTTAACAAAAGAAATTATTCCTTTTTGGACATCTTTACATTTTCAAGTTATGGAATAAAAGCCATGCATTGCATTTGTTACATAATAATGAACACATATGATTATGCTAATAATAATACTGTTTCTTGTTCTTAGCACTTTTGGACCTTTAGATTTTTGTTTGTAAGATGCTTCCTTTCTATGGAATACAGAACAAAGATAGGAAAATTTATCCAAATTACTGAAGCTGTATGTTGTTCAAGCAAATCTGTTTGGGTTTTGTTGTTTTATTTGGAAAGTACTGCCTAAATCCTGCATAGTCTTTACTAACTTTAGGTCCCTAATTGCAGCAACAGGACCTTAGGGAAGGGAGACTTTAGGAAACCCAGGATTCTAGGAACTTCTGTTCCAGCACTTAATGTTTAATGGGCACGTCAGCTGCTTTCTGAGGCATAATGAAGGTTTTAGTGGAGGCCTGAGTTAAGAATGGAGTCACTTCCTTTCAGAATGAAGGAAGTGGCATGCTAAGTTTGGACTCAGAGACATGGATTTTATTTCTGAATTTTCCCTAGAATGCCTGGTTGACTTAAGTTACCAGCCTCAAGAGTGAAATGAGACTCAGCTCTCTCAGGATTGGTGGAAAGATAAATGATACTGAGTAATGTTAAGTGTTGCATGCCTCCTGGGTGTGGTCCAGAGGGAATTTTAGGATGTGTCCCAAGCTGTCAGCCTCCCAGTTATGGTCTGTAGGAGCGCTGGTCTGAGGAGAGGCCCATCCCTTGGGAGTGGTGGGCGGGGAGCTGGGCTTGGGGACCACACTGCCTTACTCCTCCTCTTAGTGTTGTTGTTGCTTCCTTTTCCACGGGTAGGACATTTTTTGGTCCATTCATTATTCATTCTTTAGGGTTCTGTCTGTTAAAAGAGTTTTTTTTTTTTTGTTTTTTTTTTTTTAGGGAAAGGTCTACAGGGTGCTCAGGGTCTCACTACTAGATCAGACTCATAGTGATCTGTCTACTTACAGCCTCCCAAGAGCTGGGGTTACAGGCCGGCGCCACCACGCCCAGTCTCCATTGCAGTCTCAGCATGCCCTGGAGGCAGGGCCAACAAGGCGCACCAAGGATCGAACTCTGGTCCCTGCATCTGCTTAAGCAGGCACTTTAATCCACTGAGCTATTTGATCCGCCCCAAGAGTTTTGTACTTTCCCTTACTGTGTTCTCACTGAGCTTCACACTTGACTGTGGAGGCCCCATCGGGCTGCTGTGATGTGGCTTCCAGCATGCCTCTTTTGCTTAGAACACTATGGGTTTTCTGAGATGCTTCAGTTTGGTGTGGGTTTCAACACAAAGAAAAATGGACCCTGGGGGTAACAGAGAGGTGCTATGATTTGGTTTTAAATATAGAGGTTCTGGAATGGGAGATCTGTCTGAGCTGTCCAGGGGCCTGTGCGTCAAAGCTGGCTCTTCAGGAATGAAGTTGGACAGAAAAACTACAAAAATAACTCCCTAAGTAGCTTTAAAGGAGTCCTCCAAGACACACAGGAAAGAGTGGCTGTTAGTTACATATGTGCGAGCAGCTTGTTCCAGGAAGGAACAGCCACTGTGGTGGCAGATACATGGTATTTGGAATAAGACTGGGGTAGAAGTCCAGGCTATTTCTGAGGTCATGAGCACTGGTTGAGTTTCCTTTTGTAATACCAACAGTGTTACTGTAAGGATGTGATAAGAATGCTTCTCTTGTGGGGCAGTTGTGTGATCCCTACAACAAAACCTGTAGTGCTGGAAAACCGCTCAGAATTATTCCATGTGTGCTTTCTTGGGGGCAGGGGAGTGACAGTGTGAATTAACTAACCAGGTGTCAAAAGTTTTGGTTTGACATTAAAGAGACTTTAAGAGGTATAAACATGTGAGAGAAAAGAAAGAAAATGTAATCTCTAGACTTGCAGGACCTGCAGGGAGGATACTCTTAAGGATCAAGTCCAAATAAACTCTTTCTATAAGTGCCCAGAACTGTCCTCCTTGGCCCCAGCATTCTTTATGCTTGGTTTCGGCCATACTGAACTTTTTGTTTGGCTTGCAGTGTTAAGGAGTGCAACCAGGGCTTTTGCACTGAGCTACATTCTAGCTCCCTTTTTACTCTTTAACTTCTAATACAGGAACTCACTAAGTTGCCCAGGCTAAAGTTTGCAGTCCTTCCAGAGTAGTGAAAGGATAATGTGTATCCCACCATGCCAAGCTTTGTTTCTTGAATTTGCTAAGCTATTGTGCTTTTAGACCTTTGCATAAGATAATTTTTTCTGCCTACAGTATCTTTTCTTCCCATATTTTGGTGTCTGATTCCTACATCACCTTTCAGTTTCGTTTTCCTACCCATTTGTATGTTTATGAACCATCCAAGGCTAAGTTAGGTCCTTACTTCCCATGTTCTCTGGACTTTGTAACTGCCCACTTATTCATCCATCTGGCCTTCTGGCTGTACAATCTTGATGGACAGGAAGTGTACTCCATGTACTGACACATCTCTAGGCCGTGTAGTCCGCAGTTATGTGGAGCCATTTTTAGGCATATAAATGAGTGATGCATGAGAGTTAGTTCCCTTGTTACTCAGGTTCAGTGTGTTTCAGATTCTACTTTAAGTTTCCGAGGTTCCTAGAACCAGCTAATGTAATATCTTTGTTTGTCAGAAAAAGTGTCAGAAGAAGACTTTTCCGGTTGAGTTTATTCTTCAGTAGTTCTGTTTCTCTTAGTGTTCTGCTCGGAACATGCTCTGCTGGCTTATATGTTCAGGATGTCTTATAGAATGCTATGGCTGCATCTGCAGTGGCTGATCTTGCACCTGTTCCTCACATCTGGCCCGACCAGACGTCCCAGCTGAATATGCCGGCGAGGTTGTGCTGCTGTGAGGTTTTTTAAGGGAATATGGCTTTGGGATAGGAAATAGGTCAGTGCTCATGTTACTGCAGCTTTTTGCCACCAGGCAATTTGCAATATGAGTTTGAAGGAGAAAATATGATTTTCTCTAAAAAATGTCTTGGATTCTGTTTCAGTAAGAGATGTATTGTCTGGAAACTTAAGTAGATAGATCAGTGATAATGTAAGAAGAGGAGTATGCCAGTCAGTAGTAAAGGGTCCTTTG
>PVKN010037836.1:0-11135 GCA_004027915.1 Capromys pilorides
ACATTTAGTAGGCTAGCAAATGTTCATTTTAAAATTTTTTAATAAAAAGATAAAAATATAACAAAAGCTTACAGAGATTTTTGTTACATAACAAAGTAAAGCAGTATGCCTTAAGAAACACTTAGGGGCCAGGGAGATAGCTCAGTGGAATAAGTGCTTGCCTGGCAAGCACAAGGTCCTGAGTTTGATCCCTGTTATCACCAAAAACAACAATAAAAACAAACAAACAAAGGAACAAACAAAAAACACTTAGCATGCCTTATCAAATACTTAGACACACCTTATTTCTGTAGGCACTGGCTTGGCCTGTTAGCAGTTCAAAAGGGTACATATAACAGCAGAATACAGAGTTGAGAAATACATCACACATCAAGAAAGTGTTGATGTACAATACATGCGATGCTGGGTCTCGGCTAAGAAAGCACACATTTTCAGTGGTTAGAGAACAGATGGATACTTCCAAGGACAAAATGAAACTCTCTCCCTAATGCATAAGGTCATTTAATGATCAAACTCTGAAAAGTAAATTTAAATCTTTTAGAAGGTGAGATAGAATGACCTCTACATTCATGATATGACAGCAAAGCCACCACCACTGGGGACTACAAGGTAAAAGAGAACGGAACACAGGACCATTGGCTAAACTGGTTTTGGTAGTTGTCATAAAGTGCACATCCTGGCGCTATTAGGAAACATTTAGAAATTTTCTTTGGGTTTCAATTAAATACCCATTAAATGCAACTATTAAGAGTGTTTTGGTGTTTGGAATATTACTACGATAGCTAAAAATACATGTGCTTTCAGTTTTTCGTACTATCAGTTTGCTAACAACTGTTTCGTGGTGGCTTACACCTGTAATCCCAGCACTTGGGAAGCTGAGGCAGGAGGATGGATGTGAGTTCCAGACCAGCCCAGGCTACAAAAGTGAGCTGTGGACCAGCCTGAACTGCCTGGAGAGATCCTGTTACAAAAAGACAAATAAAAAAACAGACAAAAAAAACTTAATACAAAAATGGAAAGATAATTTGCATAATAATGGACCAATGAAAGTGAAAGCTTAGGAGGACACTTGATAGTAATTAAAGCAAGAGAATTGTTCAAAGCCGTGATCATTAGGGTGAAAACATTAATCCCACATGAGCTGGAAATCAGTTGACCAAGAAATGGTGAAGTTTCACAGTTCTAGGAGATGGTGAACCTGCTGCTGGCAAGAATGTTTCTTTTAGCTTTTACAAACATTTTGGGCAATGTTAATGGAGTTAACCATAGCAGTGCCCATCCCTGTCATGAGAACCCACGTGACTGTTCACAGTGCTGTGGTAGGGAGGCTCCTAGAGGGCAATTCATGAAGCCACACAGTGAAAACACGGAAGTGCCTCTGTGGAGCTGCATGAAGCATGGGTGTGGTTCACACTGTCCACGAGTAACCGATGGCGAAGACCAGCTGTCCAGTGGTGGCGTAAAGATAGTAGAGTAACAAAAATTCTTCTTAGTTTCAGAGGAAGCGTTACTCTCCATCCCTGGTGGGAGCGGCAGCCACACTGGAAAGCAGTTTGCTGCTTTCTTACAAAAGTAAAACTCGCAGCTAGGGCTTGTGGTTGGCAGCCTCTGTGTCCTAGTCACTTTCTCATCCCTGGGACGAAACACCAATTTGAAGGGGAAGAGACTGATTGTAACACATGGCTAATCCCTTGAGTGCCTGGCTCCCAGCCAGACCTGCCCTGATGACAAGGGCTGGAAAAGGGTGCCTGCTCGGCTGCGGCAGCCATGGAAGCAGAGGGATTAGCGAGGAGCCAAGAAGAAGAAGAAAGTGTTCTTCCCGGTCACACCCTCAGCAAAGGGCCTTCCCGCTGGGTCCTCATCTCCAAAGAGCACACGTGGCTGCGCGCTCAACCATGGGCCAATGGTAGGATTCACTTCCACATTCCAGCAGCTTCCCAGTGCCCCCTGAACATAGGAAGTAGGTATCCTCCCCAAAATTAAAGACTAAAATGGAGACAAAGGGCCGGCCAGATAGCTCAGCAGACTAAGTGCCTGCTCAGGCAAACACAGTGACTGGAGTTTGATCCCCAGGACCCGATGCTGAGCCAGCCCTGCCTATAATTCCATCTCTGGGGAGGCTGAGACAGGAGGATCACTGTGAGTTGAAGTGGTACAGTGAGACCCAGTACCAAGTACGTTTAAAAAATAAATAAATGAAAAATAAAATGGAGTCAGAAGCCCATATGTGAGTGTTTATAGCAGATTCATTACTAATAGTCAAAAATTGGAAACTGTCCTGATGTGCTTAATAGGATAACGTTTAAAAATAAAACTGCTTCATGTCCACAGCAGGATGTATTACACAGCAACAAAAACGAAAACTCATTGATGAATACAGCAACACATGCACTTCTAGCTTACTCGGACATTGTGAGGAATGTATCTAGTTGCATATTTACCCAAATGTCACTTGAGTTATTCTGACAACAGTTGCTAGAACTGTAGCCTCTGCTAAGTAATTTGAGGAATTAGATTTATCATATGCTGTATCCCTATATGCAGACAATGTGATTTCTGGAGTTTCTGGTTTGTTTCATCAGTTTATCTGCCTGTCCACTCCAACATCACTTCTGCAGGTCTTCAATCTGTAGCACAATGGCAAAGCACTTGAGTAAACCCCTGATTTAGATCCCAGAACTTGGAGAAACATGAAAAGGAAAGAGGGCACTTTGGTTTCCTCACAAAGGCATTGCAAGCATTTTCAGACTCTAGGAAGGATGAGGCCGAATCTAGGGTGGTGAACGTGGATTCAGAGGGCCTGGTACTCAAGCCATCCGCCCACTGGAGTCAGCACGGTGCCGGGTGTGACTGCTGGGACTCCCACCCAGGGGGTGAGAAACACTCCCCAAAGGGTTTTGTAGTTTGGATGACATAAAAAGGGAAGGAAAACTTGCTTTGATGCTGCTTCTGATGCCACTTGCTGCCTGCTGCTTGCTGCGCCATGAGCCAGTCCTCTGAGATGCCCTTCTGCCCAGCTACCTTGCCTTGCAACCAGCTGACAAAGGACCGGAGCCTCTGCAGATGGCGAGGCGCAGGACTGAAGCTTCCTGCAATCATTTCCTTCTTTAATTTGTGGTTGATGGGCATCTTAACTCAGCAACATAGTAGGAAAGTAAATAAGACACCCTGGTCATTGACATTTGGGCTGGTGCAAGCATCTCTGAGTGTATTTAATGTTGCATCGCAAAGTAAAGGAAGTGAGCAGAAAAATACAAAGATAAGAAAAGCAGCATTAAAATAATGGCTAATTACAGACATAACTGCACAGATACAGCTAACAGATCAATAAAGTAGTTCATAACTTAAAAGGCAAATTAGTGAAATTTCAAGGGAAAATATCCAGGACCGGCCAAATAGCTCAGTGGATTAAAGTGCCTGCAAGCAGATGCAGGGACTGGGAGTTCAAATCCCCGGGCCTGCTGTGCCAGCCCTGCCACTGGGGCTCAATGAGATGCAGTTGAGACTGGGCGTGGTGGCACATGCCTGCAATCCCAGCTCTTGGGAGGTTGAGTCTCTGAACACCCTGTAGACTCTTCCCTAAAAATAAAAAAAAATAAAAAAATAAAAATCCTCATAAAGAACCAGTAATATTTGCAATTACTAGAAGAAAAAAAAGTATAGATAGACAGATAGATAAATTTTCATTTAAGATAGTTACAAAATAACAAAATACAGTGGACTAAATTTTATAAAATAAGCAGAAACTTTAGAACTGAAAGAAAATTACTGTGATAAATTAGACCTAAGTTAAAAAAAAAAAAGTGTGAAGATTTCACAACTGAGGAAGCCAACTATTGGCAATATGAAAATATCACCTAATTATTTTACAGGTCTGATATAATATTAAAAATATTATCTAATGAGATTTTAATAATAATTGAAAAGCTAAATCTAAGAAGGAAACGGAAATGACTTAAATAGAAAAAAAAAAAACTTGCAAAACTGATCAATTTGGAGGATACCCTCTACCTGAACTCACCCCCCTAAAGCTACAGTTTTTAAGAACTTGCAGCAATGGCAAAGTGTGGAAGTATAATGCTATGAAACTCTGGTGATTGTAATTAGTTCACATCTGCATAGCAACTGAAAAACCTATAAAGAATGGAACAGTATAGAGAACCCAGAAATAAGCTCATATCCATCATTTTACACCCAAGCTTGAAAGTATTTTTAGCAGTTGCTGCTAGAAAAATTGGTTATTGGTAGGAAACAGCAGAGGCCCTTGCTTTTCTCATATAAGCGCAACATTATATGAAGGCAGACCACATTCTAGGGTGAAAAGCTAAAATCATAAATTTAGTAGGAAAGACTGAAGCTTGGCGTCGAGACCCAGGGAGAGGCAGGTCGCGGAAGCTGGGAATCTGCAAAGAGCGAACGCGCTTCTTCAGCGTGGCCCCTGCGAGGGCGGTGAGGGCGGAACTTGGCGCAACTCTCGAAGATGACGGTTATTTCAGACTCTAGAAAGTCTTTCTGTAAGTACCAAAGAGGCTTACAATTTGATATTTCCTCTCATGAGTGCCTCCCGAGAATGACACGAGAGAACTGTACAGCTAAAGGAGCTCATCCCTGGCCAGAGCGCTGAGGCCCAGCACCACACTGAGCGCGACAGTGATCACAGATTGTCACTTTTGTGAAGAAAGTAAGCTGGACGCCTGGTGCGACATAGTGAGGTGACGAACAATGGACACATAACTCTGTCACAGGAGAAGATAAGACGGCAGCCACGGGAACTTAATAGTCCTGCCCGGAACACCTTTTTGTGTTATTTTTATGTGTATGCACATACAAATATATCTGCATATTTATAGACACACAGATGTATCATATGTGGATATATTTGTAAAAGGAGAAAACATAACAAACCACCAGAGAGCTATAATTCAGCTGCACATTTTCTGGCGCCTTCCACACCACACCCATACATGTGCATTTTCTTCCCACAAAATAGCAGTTCTGCAGTTCATGCAGGTTTGCACCCAGCAATTGCATCTAACTGATTATGAATGTTTTCCGTGACACTGAGTATGGATGTGCAGGGTTTTTATTAGTAGTATTGTATTCTGCGATATGGATTTCCAGGGTTTATTCAACCATGTGCTTGCTTCTACCTATTCAAGCCAATACCAATTCATTCCTTCATATAAATAACTGTGCAGTAAAAATCTGTTCTATAAACTTTTATCCTCCTCCCATTATTTCCTTATGGCATATTTTGAAACCCAGAATTACCAAGTGAAAAGGCATGAACATATTTGTACCATATATATTTGTTGATGCTAAATTGTTTTCCCTGGGGACTGTAACAATTTATGTCATCAGCAGATTTTGCTGCCACTTCTTCTGCTCTTCCCCTGACAGCACAGCCGCCTCTGGCAGGATGGCAAAAGATGGCAAGAAGATCACAGATGTGGAAAACCTTTTCCTTCTACAGTAGCAGTGTCGGACATAAATAAAAAATGGGAATTGCAAGAGAGATATTAGCATATTTTATTCAGCGTGAAATATTTTTATTCCCTGTGCAAAGGCAGGAGGCATAAGACTCACAGAAAATAATAAAGCAGTAACAGAATTCTTGCATGAAAAATAATATTTTAAACTTGAAGCAGATTTTCTCTTCTACCTTGCAGTAATACTGCGATACCTACTGGCAAGTGAGTCACACTTATTTTTCATTTCCACTATCACTTCGAAACGCTCCTACTGACCTTTTAAAATATTTAAGCCCAGCTTCTACCCTAATACAGAAAAATTGTAGAAAGGCATAAATCACAGTTCTACAACTGGCATGCCAGCTCTCCAGCCTCTTCTCTACCTAGCAGCGCCTTCTGCAGCCGGGATCACTTGCTGTACACACAGCTCTTCCCCCATCTTCCATTCCGGTGCAGCTTCTGCATTGACAGAATGAGTGATTCTTTCTTTGCATGGCTAGCCTATGTCAATAATGATGCTCTGCATTTTTTTTAGTGATCAGTTTAGGGCCTAGAAGGAGATACAATCATTGCATCACTAAGCAAAAGGGCTGGTTTTTTTCTGTTCTTTTTTCTTTTCTTTTCATGTAAAAAGGACAAGACCTTTAGAAAAAAAAAAAAAAAGTTACAGTAAATAGGTTTCTGTCTTAGTGTTGCAGGCAGCTAAGTCAGATAGAAAGGAATACTGCAGAAAGTCAAACAGGGCTAGGTCCTCGAAGGAGCCAGTGCAGGAGACAACAGACAGTGCACCTCAGCAGGGGCCAGACCTCAGGACAGAAGAAAAAATAGCTGCGAGCACGTACTTCCTCAGGATAGACATCAGGAACTGATTTCTGAATAGGTTTCTGTCACGTTGAAAAGGCCAGGAAGAGTCACTAACTCAACTTTCTACAGGAGAAGCCCCTGCTCCGTGTGCATGTCCCCATGCTACGTGACTCCCTTCCCCGTTTGATCCCAATTTAATCAAATGTACCTGAACAATTATACTCATAATCTTATTAACTGACCACAGCTTTGTTCCACCTCATGCCCCCCTTTGGGGCTCCCATATTGCCCAGCTTGGACTTGAACTCCTATCATGGATTAACTCTGCACAAATCCCTAAACAAGACAGGATCTTTGGAAACCCAACCCGGAAAACCTCCTGTCTTTTGCTCAGACAAAAGCTTTCTTTCTCTCAATAAATACGTTCTGCTCTTAACCTTCATTGTTCCTAAAATCCATTCCTCAATTTTAGACAGTGCGAGTTTGTGCTAGTGACATCTAGCAGGCTGGGAGCTTCTTCTCCCTATAGCACTGAAACTAGCAAGTCGGTAGATGCATTTGCTGAATTGAAAGCCAACATATGAAGTTCTTGTCTACAACGTTAAGTTTATATTTTTATGCTTTCAAAAATGTTCATTAAGCACCAGACATATGCCAGGCTTTTTTGAAGTTAGTGTGTGGGAGAGGAGTGTAAAAATAAAACCTAAAATAAACAGCACAATTTCATGGAGAGAGGGAGGCAGAGGGAAGTGAGAAGATTTAAGACGTGTTATGCACATACACCACCTTCCTTTGGTGGAGGTAATTATTAGGCACTCCACACATGTACCAATAGTAATAAATAATTAAAGTATAAAAACTATGACTATTAACTATGATTAGTCAAATTCATGGCATGAAGAAATGAATGCTACAGCAGTAAAGTATGCTCCTTGGAATGGCTGGGTTGGGTCTGAGGGAGTGGCCTTTTGAGCTATGTCTCAACAGTCCTCAACATTCTGGCACCCGAGACCATTTTTAGGAAGGACACTGGGCGCATGGCTTCAAGGCTCCCCAAAGCACTTTATACGTTGTTTACGTTGATGTGCTTAATGATAAGGAAATAATGATACATTGTAATGCATAATGAGATAATTACACAGTGACTCAATGCAGACCCAGTGAGGGTCCTGAATTTGCTTTCTCTGTAGGGGCTCCACCTGTGGATAGTGGGAGGCAGAGCCACCCACAGTGCGCTGCTCTGTCGGTCTACTTAATAATCTCATGATCTTTGTTGTCATGGCAGAAAATGCTACTGCTCAAACAGAGGTTGCTGGGAGTGGAGGTGGAGTTGCCAGTGCTTTTGTAGCTATCTGAAGACACTCCTCCTTGGCTTCCTACAAGAACATACAGAGATTCGAAGTCCTCTCAAAGATTATTTTAAGGATGGCATCATTTGTAATTTAAAATAATCCACTTCTAACATGGCCAGAGTCAATTCACTGTGTTATTCCCAAATGCATCATGGATCCAAACTCCAGTCTAGGCTCTTCCTTGAGTAGAAATCAATCTCGCACTCCTGAAATCTGAGCTAGGTGCTTGTGCCAGAGCACGGTGAAAGAAGGCTATTTAGCCATCTCTCTCACAATCTCTGCTAATATGTGAAGCCCCCGCCAAAATCCCAATGTTCGCCCATTGCCTCACAATCCTCATTTGACTTAGAATCTGGTTACTTGATCTAATGAACTGAACATAGTGGTCACTTTCCCAAGTTAAATGCATTACACAACTAAGCAAGATTGGGGACACATTCTGTCACACTGATGTGTGCTTCTAGCTGTAACATTTTTCCTGAATGAAGCCTCCAAAGTGGCTTCTGTCACTCCAGACCTCTGGTCAGGGATCTACCTGTAGAAGGCCTTCTCACTTCTGTTTATGAGAGAGGAGAGTGCGTGCTCTGGTGCTGTCTCACCAGAGGTGACTGAAGGCTCATGAGGAGCCTGTGCTCTGATGTAGCTGATGATTTTAGCCACGTGTGAGGAAATGTTAAGTTCTGACGACCTATTTCATCCAGCCAATCTTTCTGTGGAGAAAATCCCATATGTAGACTCACATTCAAAGGGACCCTCCCCTCCCATAACCCAATTATTGAAACTAGAAAGCCTCCAGCCATGGTGGATGCCCTGCACATAGAGCGGCCAGTTCAGTTTTTCTGACGTGGAGGTATGCAGTATTTGACAGCTCTGAAGGTCTGATGATGGCTGGCACTGAAGCACATACAGCACATCCTCCTGTATGTCCTCCTGAAACATACGCTGCACAAAATAAGCATCGATGCTTGTCACTGTGAGTAGACTAACCAATTGGGATTGTGTATCACCACAGCTCCTGAATCTTGTCAGGCTATTATGCCTCGATATCTTCTGCTGTTTCACCTGTGCTAGTTATGGCGCCGGCTCACAGAACAGCACATGTCACTTTTTGAACTGCAGGCTCTCCTATATGTTCATGACAAATGTCTTAGCAAGACACAAGATCAACTCTTCACCAGCAGCGGAGGGCTTTGCAACTTTATCAATGCCACTAACCACCAAAACTAATGGTCTCCACGAAGACCCACTTGATGACATGATTTCCTCTGTTCTTCACGGCCACATTGTTTGCTTTGGAAAAACGCCAGCATCATGGCTCTTACTGCATGGTGATTGGTCTCCATGAGGTGAAGCACTTTGGAAAATCTCTTGGCTTTCCTGGGTAGCTGGCAGCACTATTACATAAAACAGGCTAAGAGAATGTGAGCAACCTGTTGGAAGGAAGCTGTCATTTAAACAGGCCTTTGAACTGTTTCAATGCAGCCTTCCATTGATGCCAGTCTTAAAGCCTCCTGCTGTCTCCCTATTGAACATTTCCACCTTTGAGAAAAGCTCTGCACTAGCCCGTGTCCATTGCTATTGTTATTTTTACTAATTTTGACTAGAGTTAGCTTGTGGATTTAACAGAACTGTGACTTGGATAAGTACACAGTCAAAGAAAGAGGTAGAGATGGAAGAGACAAATAAAATACTGGTGGGGTTATGGGCCCACTGAAATAAGGAGGGAATTCTCTTGGAGCATTTGCTAGCAGATGCAGCTGCACAACCACAACTGAAGCGCAACAGCTCTCTTGCCACTGGGACGCCAAGCACCACACGCAGCTTAGGGGCACCGGCTACTCTCTAGTAGGGTTTTGGCTGAAGTCTGCAAGCAACTGATTTATTATGATCTCTGCATAGTTAAAACTCTGCTATTTGTTTACGTGAAGTTGCAGGGCCACACCCCTCAGCTCAGGAGGCATTTGCTCCACAAACGGAGTCACAACCCAGGTCCACTGCATGTTCATAGTAGGGTTCATGCTCCTGTGAGAGTCAAATGTCAACCTTTCTTGACAAGAGACAAAGCTCCGGCAGTCATGTCAGCCATGGGGAACAGCTGTAAGTGTACCCGGAACGTCTTTAGATCACTTCCTCCTCACTTTCCAAATGGTGCTCTCTGGCTTATGGCAGGTCGCAGCTCTTAGGACCGGGCCTGTTTCTCTCTGACACTGTCTCCTTCACTTGTCTTCCTGGGCATGAGGGAGTAGCAAACTCTGTGGTGCATGCCCTTCCTAGGGGCTTTCAGCTTTGGAGTCAGATGATCACATACTGAATATCTGGAAACCTTGAGCTAAATTATTATTATTGTTGTTGTTGTTATTTTGTATTTTAGGGAAGGATCTACAGGGTGTGTAGGGTCTCACTACTAGATAAGACTCATAGTAATCTGCCTCTTCACAGCCTCCCAAGAGCTGAGATTATAGGGGTGCACCATTTTGCCCAGTCTCAATTGCCATCTCAGTGCATGCCGGGGGCTGGGCTGGCAGGCCCAGGGATCAAATCAATCCCTGGGTCTTGCGCCTGCTTGCAGATGCTTTAATTTGCTCAGCTATTTGGCTGGCCCTATCGTGAGCAAAATTAAACCTTTCTTTCTTTAAGTTTCAGGTATCAGGTATTGTATCTTAGAAATGGGAAATCTGAGCAGTATAAGAGCTATAGAGATATTACAACAGGTAGTGTGAGAAAAGGCTTAGTCGCTATACAAGTTAGGTGTCCAGAGAGAGCATCTCAGTGACATTCAGACAGAGGCTGTGAACAAACAGAGATTAGTGATGAAAAGCAATGAAGGGTGGAAATTCAAGAGGCAAAGAAGCATGAGCTCTAAGCTTTGAGGGCATTTGTTTCATTTATGCAAAGCAGAGAGTAACGCTGACATGCGGAGGTCCTGACATGCAAGAATTTGCTGCCAAGTTAAGATTAATTCCAAGTGCAAGTATGAATCCTCAGTGAAATTCAGTCAAAGAAATGATATCGACTGGTTTATGTCTTCAGTTGTCTCTGCTGAGTGTAGATTAAGGTGTAGAGTAAGATGGAAACTTAGGAGAGCAAGGTAGACTAATATTGCTGTTTCCACATTAGCATTAGATGTTACACCTATTTTAAAAATAGTTTTCATGTAGCAATCCACAGTAATTTCTCAAGTAGTCAGTTTAAGATTTCTTAATGTTAAAAGTATCTATAGGATCCTTGTATTCTGTCCTGTTTCTCCTTGTTTAAATCACTTGTCCATGTCAGTTCATTTCCTCAATTCCACTGTAACTTTATCAGCAAAACTGATGAAAAAATTTTATAGGTCAAGAATAGGTTTAAGCATTTAATTATTGAACTTCAGTTCTTTCCCATTGACTTATGTTTTTGTTCCATCAATGCCATGCTGTCTTGATTACTGTAGCAATGGAATATTTTAAGTTGTGAAGCATGGCTCTTCCATCTTTTCCTTTTTCAAGCTTTATTGCAAAACACACACACA
>PVKN010037837.1:0-11167 GCA_004027915.1 Capromys pilorides
AACACACACTAAACAACAGTCAAAATGGATCAAAGATTTAAACATTAAAAGAGAAACACTAAAGCTTCTGGAGGAAAATGTAGGTAAAAATCTTAAAGACATAGGGAGAGATAGACAGTTCATGAACAAAAATCAAACTCAAAGAATCAAGAACTGAGATCTCTTCTGTTTGAAATGGTTTTGTACATCAAAATAAATCACCAACAGAGTAAAAATAAAACCCATGAAGTGGAAGACAATTATAGCAGACTGTCAGACAAAGAGCTCCTCTCTAGAACAGATAAAGAATTTTAAAGATCAGTCCTCCAAATTTCAAAGACTCAATCAAAAATGGGCATGTAAGATTAATATATACTTCACAAATGAAGAAATATAAATGGCAAATAAATATGTGAAAAAATGTTCAACATTATTGGTCATCAAAGTGATGAAAGTTCAAACAATGCTGAGGTATCATCTTACAACAGAAAGAGTGGCTATCATCAAGAAGTCAGCCAATGACAAATGCTAGAGAGGCTGTGGAGAAAAAGGAACACCTCCACTGTTAGTGGGAGTGCAGACTGGTACAAACACTGTGGAAATCAGTGTGGAGATACCTTATAAAGCTAGGATTGGAGGTTCCATTCAACTCAGCTATTCCCCTTCTGAGTATTTTTCCAAAAGAACTGAAAACATCATACCACGGTGATATATGCGCACCCATTTTTTAAAATATGTATTATGGTCAGGTCAACCTGCCCTGGGGATGGGCCTGGTGCAGCATGTGGTGCTAGGGATTGAACTGCAGTCCCTGCGGTTGCCTAAGCTTGCCTAAGCAGGAGCATCAGAATGCTGAGCCATCTCACCGGCCCTACACCCATGTTGATAGCAATGCAATTTGTTATAGCTAAACCTTGGAAACAACCCAAATGCCCATCAACTAGTAATGGATAAAGAGGTGGTATATTAACACAGTGGAGCATTATTCATCTATGAAATAGGATAAATTTGAGGCTTTTATTGTCAAGGGAATGAAACTAGAGATCATACTCTTAAGTGAAATGTCAGACTGGCATGTGCAAACATCATATTGCTTCCTTAGTGTGAGTCCTTGAAAGAGAAAATAAAATCTAAAGGGTACTATAGATACTGAGAAAAGGAATCAACCTGTTCAAAATGAAGAAACTGCTGAAAAGAGAAGGACAGGAGAGGGAGTGGGAGAAAGAGACAGAACTGTGTATGTAGGCAGGATATGTTAGACAACTGTACTGTGGATTTCTGTTGCTCTATGGAAGACAGCAGTTAATTCATATTTTCTTTTTTTTTTGTTTCCACTTTTTAATATTTTTGTCCTTTTTCTCTTTTTAATTTCTCATATGTTTCTTTTTTTTTTTTCTTCTTCCACTGTTGCACGCATATATCTGGTAATATGAAGAAGTAGTTTGAAGACACCACTATGTATTACAACAAATACTGTGAAATTTGTATTATTTTGTTAAGTGGAATTCCATACCACTTGTAATTTTTTCTTTTTCTTTCATTTATATATTTGGTACAGGGTCTTACTACACAGCTGGGGCTTGTAGTGATCCTCCTGTTTCCAGCCTCTGCAGCACTAGGATTACAGGAATGTGTGACTCAGTGTGTTCTGAAGGCGGGGACTGCTCCGCATGTGGTAATTTTTCTGTACTATTTTGTACTCTCTTTAAAAATAAAAAAATGTTTTAGAAAGAATTGTCTAGCTGTGGCCAAGCTACCTCATGTGCAGTCATCCCTTCAGTTCTCCCCTGCATTGGATTACTTTGAAACAATTACAAAATATAATATTATCCATTCTGTAATTACTTCGTTATAGAATTATCTGTAAAAGAAAGGTTATTTAAAATATAACTACAATATAATGGTCATGTGTAAATGTTAATAAGATTCAGACTATTATTAATTACCTGCTCAGCATACAAATTTCCCTAATGGCCTTGTCATTTTTAAGCTGGTTTGTTTGAGTCCATATTTGGAAAAGACCACACTTTGCATTTGTCAGTATGCACATTGCTATGTCCTTTAATTCTTAAAAGTTTTTGGATTGCTTTCTTTGCTACTTTATGTGTCCTTCAAAGTTATTTATTTATTTTTTAAAAGGCAGTGGGTAACTGTCTTCTGGAGTTTGCCACATTATGTTAATTGTATCCCTCTTGGTTCAAATAAATCCTGATTCCCATAATTTCTGAAAATTGTAGTTATATTTAGATTCATAATGTGGCCCAGGTTGGATTGATATTAGAGTTGGCATTGAATACTTACATCAGGTGACCTAGAACTTTCATTATCTTTCTTGTTTTTAGTAGACACTGATGCAATAGGTTCATTACACATGGAGAATCTTCTTCTACTTCTATTAACATCTCTTCATTTCTAGGTCTATATTGAAGGTGGTCCTACCAATGTTTATAGTTGTTTGGATAAGAGGGGGCTCCAGAAATAGAAATCAATGTTAACTTTAAGAATTATGGACTTACTGTCAGCTGACATGGAAAAGCTTACAGGTTTAGTTAGACTTTTTGGAGGATGAAAGAGGAATCAGGAATTTAGTTTTGGACCTACCGACTTGAACATATCTGTTGACATCTGTATCAGCTAGAATTCACGTAGAGAAGCAGAAAGCGTAGCCGCAAACTGAAGCCTGCTGGACAAATGCTTTCACTGACCTCTGTCTCTGTGTTTACCTCTGTAGAAGGGACATTATGAGTGGATTTTGGTAGAGAGATTTGACTTCATGCATTGTGAAAACTGTTGGAACAGTCTCTGTAAGAGCACCACATTTACCTGTTACACTAAAGCACGCAGTCACCAGGGTTGACCAAGGAGAAGAGAAGCATGTCACCTGAGGGACAATGAGAGGAGCTTGCACTAGGACACACATGCAAATTCATCTCATGGTGCCAGTAGCATGGGTTGTATGCCTCTCCAAAGCATCCAGAGCCCTTTGTTGGTCCCAGCTAAAAGATTTTGCAGGAAATAGTGAGACATTGGGAGATCTGGCCTGTCTATGCCAACAGAGAAATCAGCAGGTAAGTGAGAAATGGATAAGAACTGCAAAACATCTACTGCTTCTCCACTTCTGCCATACAAATTTCTTTTAAGAATTTCTCAGGTATCTTAGTAAGAGAACACACAGGAACAGAATTCTGAGACATGTGATTTAATCTTGTTAAGTAGCTACATGAAGAGGCCTTCACACTATCCAATTATGTGTTGAATAGCTAGTTTGGTACACAGGAGTTTTGAGTTTTGGGAAATGAACTACCAAACTTATTAATTGCAGAGATTCCCTTAAGGCTCCAATGAAATGCAATCACTAAATAAGTAAGAGTAGTAGAGAAGGGAACTAGGTTTAAAGACTTTCTATAACACTTTTAGAAGATCGAGAAAAAAGAAAGTATGGGACTAAGAACAGAGAAAATGGTGAGTGGTGTGGTTGGAAACACAGCATTTTGAAACCTTATTTATCAAGTCAAGAAAGTGTATCAATCAGGATGGTGGAGCATGCCTGTAATCTCAGCACTTGAAATGCTAAGGCAGGAGGATTTCCATGAGTTCAAGGCCATTCTGGATTGCTCAGTGAGCAATGAGTTCAAAACTAGCCTGAGCTACCTAGCAAGACCCTGTCTGAAAACAAAAACAAAAATCAAAATCTATAAAAAGACTGAGGAGACAGAAATTTGCATCAAATTGCAACAAAGTCCGCTAACAGAATAAATATAGTGTGAACTAACAGTGACTTTCTGATAACCTAAGGAGATTGGACAGAACTAGCAAAGACTGAGTGGTTATTTGGGCCTGAGAAGTTCAGCAGAAGAGGTCAGAATCCAGGGTGTGGCACCTGCAGTAAAACAGGAAACCAGATGTGTAATGTTCAAAAATTTCAAGAGGAGAAAGGATTGAAAGCGACCTGTCATTGTAGAAAAACACACAATTGTGTCCTGTCTTGCAAAGCAGCACTTTCCCAAGCCCACTCCACTCATCCCCTCTGTTGTAGAGACCTTGTTCTCTGCCCTCTCTTTCTCTGTGTCTGCTGCCAACTGTGGGAAGCCTAGACCAATCACCACCTCCTTTCTTTTTTTGCCCAGTCAAGCTTAAATTTTTCACATCCCATCCCACTTCTTAGTTTTCTCCTGAGACCATCAGCATCTACATATGCTGTTCTCTTGAGCTTAATTCTTTTTTCTTGCCATTCTCCCACTTTTCTTTCTTTTTACATCAAGAGCTCTTAGTCTAGCCAACTTCTATTTGGTTGTCTCACCAAGCAGACTTTCAGCAGCCCATCTTAGCCATCAAATAGCAGCTTTCATTGCAGTACACATGAAGAATGCTCGCTAGTTTGCCTTGATGTGTCTATAATACCTGGCATCTTTCTGTCTCCTGAAGCATGTTTGACTTGGATTTCAGGTGCCCACCCTCATGTATTGCCATGGGTAGCACCAGTCTCTCTGTCACCCTTGCTGATTCTTCCTTATCTTCCCAAAAATGTATTGATCCTCAATTTTCAGAATTCCTGATTCACATTTGTATCTTCATCAGGATAAATGATGAGGATCTCCAAAGGAACATGTCCCAAACTCCTCGCTAAACATGTCCTTGCGACGTTTTCCTCCACTTCAGCTGCTTTTCTTCTTTACAACCCTTAGGGTCATCTCACCTGTCACTCTCTCCCCCACTAATCCTTCAGAAAGGTCTGTTTGCTCTCTCTGCGAAAACATAGGTGGAATCCAAGCATGTCTGGTGTTTTTCACACTATGGTGCTTCCTGTGCTCCATCGTGTGCTTGCTGGTTTAGTGCAGTGATCTCGTTGTGGTCTCCTAATTTAGCATTCACTTCTCTATAGCTCACTCAAATCATAGAAGCTGAGGCAATTTTGTTAAACATGGATCAGAGTCAATCTGCCACTGCTTAAAGGTTTTCATTAACTTCTCTTTTCATTTAGAATAAAACCCAAGAAACGGTGCCATGGCTGGGCTCTCAGTTTCCTTTCTGACCCCTTTCTCTCTTCTGCTCACCTGCTCTTTCCTTTTTCCCTTCATCCTACTCCACGCTTTCTTTACTGGAACTTTTGCCACCTTACACAGGCCAATAGTATCTGTGCCTCAAGGCCCTGCCACTGGCTTCACTCCCCTTTATCTTTCTTTAGCTGAGGTAAAACTTTCCTTCAGGGAATTCACTCATATGACAATCTCAAGAGAGGCCTTTCTTGTTCCCAGTTAAAATTTCAAGTCCTTTTCCTAATATTTCTCATTGTTTTTTTCTCCTTTCTATTTTTGATACTGTTGGGGGACTCACTCTTACCATCTGAGTGATCTTGGCTGACCCAAATCTTCCGCTTCTTGTTTGCAATTCATAGAGTACCAACACTGCAACACTTGTGAAAGGAAGAAATGTTCAGAACAACCTGAGTTGTGTCCTCATTCTTCTCAGACATGATATTTTGCAACACTTAAGTTCAGTGAGTCCAACTACACGCAGGGTATGGACCCAAGGGTAGTATGCTGCTGTGGTCTCTCTGCTGTGGTGCAGTGTAGGATGGTCACAGTCAAGACACTGTTTTTGAAAGCTTTTCCAAGCCTAAGGAGCCCGACTCACAAACAAACTGTTTGTTTGTTTATTTATTTATTTATTTTTAACTCATTTATTTTATTTATTTTATTTTATTTTTTGTGGTGCTGGAGATTGAAGTCAGGACCTTTCACTTGCCAGGCAGGCTCTTGTGCTGCTGAACTATCTCTCCAGCCCCGTTTTGGAACTGTTGCATAGTGGAGCGGTGAGTAATGGTTTTGTTTTGTCTGACTGTGATGTGAGAGTTCTATCTTCTTAGGCTAGAATAGCAACTTTTGCATTTATATTATCTAGCACAGCATATATTTTATTTATTTCTGTTGCCCATCTTTATTCTCCATTAAAGAACAAGCTCCATAAGCGCAAATGCATTTGTCTGTTTTTGATACTTCTCTGTCCCTAGAATTTAGGCATGTATTCTCAGGTAGTAACCGATCAATAACACTGGTAAAAGAATGAGTGGAGGTGAGCCTCTCCTGATCACTATGTCATTGTGTTAACAGCTGAAAGATAGAGTAACTCGAAGGCTTAGATTTTGTAGAACAGTCATCACACATGACCTTGAAAAAACCACATGGCGGGGAAAATGCCAACTGGAATGGGTTAAAGAAATGAAGATCATGAACTATCTGCTCTGTTTAAACATGAAGAAAAACAAACCACGCTGTAATTGGGGAAGCCTCAGTAAAGGAAGACAGACTACAGGAAAATACGCAGATATGCCTGTGGGGTGGCTGCCTCTCCACAGAAAGGCAGAAGATAATTACACAAGAAGAAGGTTGAAGTCCCCACTGGCTAGGGGAGGCACATGTGCTGAGCTCAGCCTTGCATTGGACAAGGGCGGCTTTATCGGTCGTAACCAGGTAGATCAAGAGATGGGGTGTAGAGGGGTAGATGACAGGTGTTTCCAGGGGCAGATGAAACTGTTCTCATCTGACTTTTTTCTTCAATTTTAAGGAAAATTCCTTACAGCACAGATGAGAATACTCTCTAGTGAAAGAACTGGGACGAGGAGAAAGGGAAGGAATGCATGACAAGCGAACTAACTTAATGAAATTATGAATCTAATGAATTACATAACATATCCTGCTGGATGCCTAATATTGCAATATGTCTCACTCAAAGAGTAGAATAACAGGATAACAGGGGCAAAGTATTCATCACAAAACCATTACTTTGGCTTAATTTCTATTTTGTCTGTATCTCAGTTAAGCCAGCTTTAGGTAGATACATTTATTTGAAGTCCTATGATCCTATTTATTTTTCAGATCATAAAAAGAAAAGTGGATTAAATTGGCCAAATATACTTTCCCATATTTATGGTCCCCACTCCGATCCCTGAATCCAAGATAAATAGCAGTCTTTCATGGTGGTTTATTTTTAATTGTGCTGATTTGGTATCATGCTGAGCTTCAGACTCCTAGGGAAAATGGTAGATAAATACAGAACAAATAAAAACACCTTACCATATTTTTTTAAGCATTTGCTCTAATTATTATTACATTAGTGGTCTCATATTTTAAAGAAAAATGCAAGCAATTTGAAGCCCAGACCGCCATAGTAATAGTGTATAATATATAAAATTATGTCATTCTGCATAATACTTTCTCACAAATTTAACCCGTGCTCATTTCAAATAATTCATAGACTTGGCACATAGATAGACACTGGATGTGAGCTTAATAATGTGAATTCAATGAATTAAAAATATTGAAACTTTTACATTTTAAAATGGAAAAAATCTATACAATTCTATTCCAATGACCTCTTTTCCTCAGTGAGGTGTCAGTTCTGATGCACTGGCTCATGGTGAGATCCCTGTGTTCATAATTTTGTTAATTTTAGGATGATATGGTGAATAAAGCCCAAGAAGGAAAAGGGAGGCCCTGGAAACTTAGTGTAAGCTCAAAGAACTGGGAGGACAGACAGACACAGTAAGACCCATGCTTGGTGCTGAGCATTTCCTGGGATACCTATGACGAGTCAGCCACATTTTAGGATCAACTAGTAGGTTTTGGAACTAAAGTTGTAGAATTTTATCCTTCTACCTGGTGTGGATTTCTTCCTGTGGAAAATAAAATGGAAACTCCCAAATTAAAAATACCTCAGAAATGCCCTTTGTCAATGACAAAAACAGTAAAGCAAAATAAATAAATAAAAAGAAGATGTGATATTATGAAGAATGCAAAGAATAGATGTTAAATATTGGAATGTAAACCAAGTGTATGGAATAATTGTCACAAAAATTGAAAATACACGCTAGGGCTGGCCAGATAGCTCAGTGGAGGCAGACTCAGGGGCCTGGGTTCTATCCCTGGCCTGCAATGCCAGCCCTACCCCTGGGGTGTGCTGAGAGGGCAAATGAGACTGGGTGTGGTACTCAGCCTCTAGGGTTTGGGAAGCTGAAAATGGGAGAATTACTACCAGTCCCATTTTTGTAATAAGGCCTTGTAGATCCTGTACTAAATAAATAAAAAAAAGTAAATACAATCTAATAATATTGGCAAAAAATAAGAATAGATAATGCATAAGGCTAATTATCAATGATTAATTCTGAAACATGAATGTAATCTCTAATCTAGTGTTATGATTAAATTCAACACATCTCTTCAAAGGCTCATCTGTTGTTGGAAATTTGACTGCCAGCCAATGGGCTCTTGGGACATGACTGAAGGAGGAGGACGAGGGTGCTAGCATCATCAGGTGCACTAGTCCAGGCATGAGTTTATTGGCTAAATCAGCTTTTAAGGAGCAGAAGGAAACCAATCACTGCAGATGTGTCCTTGAAGGGCATTTCTCGTCCCCAGTCCCTTTCTCAAATCTTTCATTCTCTCTCTCTCTCTGCCTTCTAACTACCATGACATGGACTGCTTTTCTCGACCACCTGTTGCCTTCTTCAATGTTCCACCTCTCAGGGGGCCAGAAACAATGGGAACAAGTGGCCATAGGCTTAAACATGTGCAACCATGAGCTGAATAAACTTTTCTTTCTTTAAGTTTTTAGTCTTAGGTATTTTGTCACAGTGACAGAAAGTTAGCATGTAGAGACATCATGAAATGCTTTTCTAGTTTAAAGTTCCTATCATCTTTTTCTTTTTCTCTAATCAATAAAAAAGGGCCTCCAATCCCCTCTTATTAGTACTAATTTTTTTTTCTTGACACTTATTTGCCCTAAATAATACCAACCTCCATCAGATTTATTTAATTTCCTACTTTAAAAAAAAACTTGGTGAGCTTGGTTTACATTTCCTTCATTACTGATGATGTTGAGGATCTTGTCGTGTATCTTTTGGACAATGTACGTATACTTAGGAGAAACAAATAGAAACTAAAATGAAGCATTACCCACTAGAATGCTTAATGCAAAAGCAAAATAACAACAAAAAAAGCAAAAGCACATGTTGGTGAAGATGCAGAAAAATTAAAACTTTTCTAGACTTTAGATGGAAATACAAAACAGTTAAGCAGCTATAAGCAGTGTGGTGCTTCCTCAAAATCTTAAAAATAGACCTGCCAGAAGATGCAAGCAATCTCATTTTTGTGTATTGATCTGAAAGAATTTCAGTTAGGGTCTTGAAAAGATATTTGTGTCCTTTGTTCATTGCAACATTGGTTACCGTAGATGAGATGTGGAACAAACTAAATGATTATTGACACAAAATGGTTAAAAGAAATGTGGCATTTATATACAATGAAATATTATTTAGCCTTAAGAGAGAAGAAAATCCTGCCATATGCATCCACACATGAACGCACTTTGGTGACATAACATTGTCAACATGGAAACATAAAGTAGGAGAGTTCCTTGCCTGAGACTGGTGAGGGCAGGAGAAATGGAAAGTTGCTAATCAGTGGGTATAAAGTTTAGTTATGCATGATAAATGTGTTAGAGAAATCTATAATACAGCATCATGTCCATAATTAACAATGCTTACTGTTCTTTTACAGCAGCCCATAACTCAGCCCAGCGGCACAGCCCAGCCTCCTGTCTTTTGATCTGGCCCTTCATTTGCAAAGAAGGAGATGTGACCCCAGAGAGGCCTGCAGACTCAAGTGCCCTGCCAGGCCCTACAGATAAAAGGAGGGACTTTGATTTTCCTGTTGGTGCTTGAAGAAATATGACAAAGGGGACAGAGACTAAATTTAGATTGGAAATAAGTAGGATTTGAAACTGTATCTTTAAAAAATTGGTAACGATTTTTTTCCAACAAATGAGTATGCTTTTTAATTATACTTATAGCATCTAAAATCAAAAAAATATTGTTAATAGTTTAGTTCTCATGTTAAATGAAAACTTACCATAATGAAAGTATCAAAGATCTGATTAAATGTGAAAACACAGACACAGACAGCACACATATATTTGCAAATAAATGAATGAATGAATGAATGAATGAATGAAATGCAACCCTCCACCCCCATTCCCATTCAGTCTACTGTCTGAGAAAATGGTCTTGGTCACTGGCATAGAGTTCTACATTTCTCACAAATTGCATCCTGACCCTTACTTGTGCTGCATAGAAATAGAGAGATATGGCGTATCCTGTCCAAAACTTATTGGTATTCAATCCCCATTGTGAAGTAGTGAAGAGGGGAAACATCAAATGGTGGCATCTAGAGTTGAGGCTTCAAGAAGTCATTAGGGATAGTGAATGCTGTCAGGGTGGAGCCCTCGTGCTTGAATATTGGTAGACATAGGAGAAGAGAAAGAGAGAGCAGAAGATACATACACACACACATGCACTCCTGGTCTCTCATCATGACATCCACCACCTCAGGGCTCAGCCAGCAAGACGTCATCACCAACTGGGACATCTCAATCCTGGACCTCCAGGTCCAGGAGCTGAAATCAATCTCCCTATTTTATAACTTACCTGGTATATGGTATAGTGGTATGAGAAACAGTAAATGGGCTTGTGCAATGTACTAACTCCTCATTCTCAGGCTCATCTTCCAATCTTGAATAAAATAAACTTCCTGGGTAACTGGATTTGGAGAATATGAGATCTCGACCACAACTGAGATGAGACAGCTCTTTTCCTATATGATTATTCTGTATTGCTTTGCCTTGAGCATGGACTCATAGCTCAACTTGCCCTTTTGTTCTTTTAGATTTGAATTTGGGAATTGTGCTTCGATTTAGTTTCTCACGATTTGATTTTAGATCAATTCTTGTCTGCATTAATGGTTTTATGTTACATTTGCTCTTAAAAATAGAGCTCATGCTTTCAGTAAAATACCTTTATTCCTTTCTGTCTGTAACTTCTTTAGGAAGAAATTAGTCCATGATTCCTGTAGGATATGCATAGCATGGGTTCAGGAGGTGACGTGAGGCAAAATTTTTATATTATGAGTTAAAGCAGACTTCCAAAATCAAATACAACTTATCTATTGGCCTGAACTTTTTATAACGGAGGCTCACTGAGATAATACATTTTACTCAATAAAGAAAATCTATTCTGAGTATTCTCTGTCTGCCTCATCAGCAATTCATTTATACTACTTACCAAAGAGAAGCTATGAAACATGTGAACTGAGAAGTATTCTAGAAAATGATATGGATATGAAGATTTACATATCCT
>PVKN010037838.1:0-11157 GCA_004027915.1 Capromys pilorides
CTTCTGACTTAGGTAGGGCCAGAGTGGGCAGGAGGTATTCCATGGTACTATTCATATTCCACAGCTTCCCATGTGATCAGGCTGAGAGATCAGCCTTCTTCCAAATATAGATCTCTGTTTAGTATCTTTTCCCATAAAATTCTGTTTCCTTCACTTCCTTATGAGCTTCTCACTCATAAATCATTTGTGCAAATATCCTCAACTTAAGCTTCACTTGTAGGAAACACGGCCTACCTAAGATACCATCTGTTCATCTATGCCTTGATTTTCATGTATTTCTCCACAGCTAGGGGCCAGCAAACTATCACCAGTGGCCAAATCAGACCCACTATTTGTTTTTGTAAGCAAAGTTTTACTGGGATACATGCAGGTTCTATATTTCCTATGGCTGCTTTGTATTGCAACAGCTAAACTGAGTCATTGTAATAGTGACCAAATGACTTCAGAAGCTGAAAACACTGGCTGAGTATCCCAGGACAGAAAGAGTTTGAATACACTTGAATAATACATCTACACTCCCATCCCACTCTGGCCTCTATCCTGACACCTCCACCCCACTCACCTTCTACACCATCATCCATATCTCATGCCCATCCACCCCATCCAGTGTCTTCTCTGGCTGCTCCTCCCTCTACAGCCTCTCCTTCAAGCCCTCTGGACAATATGGCTAAATTACAAAAGCATACACTAAAATAAATGGCGAGGGTCTTAAGGGGGCTGGAACCTGATTGGGACTGGTTTTAGCCAAGGATCAGGGGCTAAGTGCAGGCTCCATATCTAAGATGCTGAGTTAGGAAAATGATCCCACTTGGGATAGCTTTGGTTTTCTGCTCAGACTTGGCCTCTGCTTGGGTCTTGGAGGCCAATACTTACCTGTGACCAGGCTGGAGACAATGAGGGGCAGCACCAGCATCTGCAACATCCTCATGAGAAGCTCACCAGGAAAAGAGAAGTACTTGATCTGCCGGTAGGTAAGCTGGTATGGGCGCAAGGCAAAGGCCAGGCTGACACCTAGAGCCAAAGAGAGGGCTCCGTGGAGTGGAGTGTTGGTCACTCGGCCCCAGGCAGGACCCATCCCAAGAAGGATAAGTGTAATGGACAGTAAGAAAAAGAAACATCCTGAGCGTATGTGTTTGTGTATGCATTGTGTGTGCGCGCAGTGCAGAAATGTAAGAATTTGTCTCACCATATGGTACGTGTGCAAATATACATGTCTGCATCCATTCATGCTCAGATGCGCATGCATATATGACAGCGTATGTTCCACCGTGAGCGCATTGCAGGACCCAGATGCTTTTTCTGCTTGTCATTATTCTCTAAACAATACACTATAATAATTACTTGCACAAAGGTCATTGTAGCAGATATTCTAAATCATCTAAAAATTATTTGAAGTATAGAGGAGTATGTACCGAGGCTATATACAAATATACTCCTTTATCTAAGGGACTTGAAGGATTGGCGAGGTAGCTCAGCGGACTAAGTGCCTGCTAAGGCAAATGTAAGAGCTGGGATTTGATCCACAGCCCCATATGCAGCACTGATCCCACCCCTCCTTTCTCCCCAGGGTGCAGCGCTGGGGAGACTATAAAAACAGTAGGATCGCTACGAGTCCAAACTGCATATGAGACCCTATACCAAAAAAAGGAAAAAGGAAAAAAAAAACAATATCTAAGGGTTGATAACCCATGCAATGTGGTATTCATGAAGATCCTCAAACCAGTCTCCCTCTGAGGATATCAAAGGCTATATATTCGTGCAAGTGTACACGAGAGTTTGTATTTACAACTGTAACTCCAATCCTGTGCATGCATAAAACTGCTTCTGCTCTGTGTACATATGGAAACTGACCAAGCGTGTGGGCATGGATCATGTGACATTGTGTGCACTCAGGTGTGTCCTCTAAAGAGAACGAAGGGGACATCAAGGGCAAGGAGTCCACAAGTGAGAACGAAGGGGTGGAGCCAAGAGAGGTTCCCGGAAGTGCCCTCCCACCCTACCACAGGCAGGCAAAGCTCACCGATGACCACAGCGCTGACGGTGAGCAGGATGAAGGCATTGCGACGCAGGAAGCGCAGCACGCGTTCGCGGGTTAGGGTCTGCAGGCGCAGGCGCGTGCGCAGCGCCCTCTGCTGCAGCCTGTCCCGCATCCGCTGCAGGCAGCCAGCCCGGCCCAGGCGGTGGCCGCTCTCCCGCAGGAACAGGCTGTTGCCGTGGCTGCTCATCGTCTATCTGCGGGGAGCACAAGAGCCCGGGCCTGGTGAGGGAGGGCACGGAAGCCAGGACGTAGGCCGTAGGCAAACAGACTGGGCAGGGTGGTGGGAAGGAACCGTGGGAGATAAAGGAGGGTCTGTGGGGCTGGGATGCCTGGGAACCCAGAAGTACCATAAACAAAGGTTTATGTCTCCAGAATTATTCCTGAACATGACTGAGAATTGGCAAGGCAGAAAAGCACAAAATAATGGATGATGTTGCCATTTCCTGCTTCCAGACCCCTCCTCATTTTACTGAGACTGTAGCAGCTCATCGTGAGGTTGGCCCAGCCCTCACACCAAGCTAACAAGTCTTTGCTAAATGCCAATGGTAGAGCCCTAAGTAAAGCACCTCGGGGCTGCTCCCCCAAATTAGCACAATATGATGTCTGCTCCTACCACCTCCTTTGACCTCTGAAAAGGACAAAAGTCACTAGGCAAACAGTAAGTGCCCAATAAATGTAACTCCTCAGCATGCCCAAGGGAGCAACAGAGAGTGGGGAGTCACTTAGGAAAGGCCGGGTGACAACTCTTGGCCCCTGTGTTACTGATGTTAAAGGGTTTCTCTGGGGTGAACCATATTAGATTATTTCCCAAAATTCATTTTTGTGTCTCCTATTTATATTAGTCTTTCTGTGCAACCTTATTTACTTACTTTTTTTAAGTCTCAAAAATGGAATCTTTAGATCACAAATTGCAGTGTTTTTTTACGAAGGTTTTTTTTGTTGTTGTTGTTCTCTTTATTGAGAAACTTAAGACTTGGGTTCATCAAATAAAACCAATTTCTGGGGGTAAAATACCAAAATCCACAATAGAAAAAATGTTTGGGCCATAGCAGAACCCAGAAAAAAACTTCTATAATTGAGAAGTTCTAGTTGTTTCATAATTGACCTTTCTATACAAAAAGACCTACTGAATTTGCCACTTGTGGGTCTTGGTGCTGAGGCCTGTAGGACAAACTAGGAAGTCTTCAAGTCTTGAACTTAATTATTTTTCATTTCATCCTTTTCTTTCTTTCTTTTGCAGTGTTGGGGATTCAACCCAGTGCCTTTGTATTGAGCTATATCCCCAACATTGTTTTTTTGAGACAGAGTCTTGCTGAATTGCCCAGCCTGGGCTCAATTTGCAAACCTTTTGCTTCAACCTCTAGAGTACTGAGATGACAGCTATGTACCACTATGCCCAGCTTATATTTTTGAAAAATACTAAATTAAATGTCATAAATGTAAAAATCTGCCCATCCATTTCTCATTTATATGACTGGCATGTATGGGGGTGGGGAGCTTAGAAGTTGTGAGTTTCATGAACCTGAGGAATTTTTCCCTTCGTGGATCCCTTCTTCTGTTAAAAATTTTAAAGTATATTAAAATTATACTTTATAACTGCAATGATATAAAGATAAAGATATACAATCTTGACTTACAATGTTTTGACTTTCCAGTGGTACAAAAGTGATGCATAATGGTAGAAACTGTACTTTGAATCGTGATCTTTCCCCCAGGCTATAAGCCATATAACACTTCTGGTGACTTTTATTTTCTTCTCGTATCAGGAATCAAACTCACAATGTCATACTTGCCAGGCAGGCGCTATGCTGCTGAGCTACATCCCCAGCCCATGCTGGTGACATCTGGTGTTGGCAGCAAGCCCCAGCTCCTAGTCTGCCCATCAATCACAAAGGGAAACACTGACGCTGTGCCATGATGTGTTGCTCAACTGTGGTGTTTGGAGGCAGATTCCATACATTTTAGTATTTTCGTGGTTGTTTTGTTTGTTTTTGTTTTTGCTTTGTTTCAGTGCAGGAAACAGAATCCAGAGCCTTACACGTTCTAGGCAAGCATGCAAATGCTTACCACTGAGCTACACCCCGCCACTGCTCTTCAGTACATTTTTACTTACAAAATTTTCAGCATCCAGACATCACAGCAGCACAAATCAAAGAGCTTCTGTGTTATTTTAGTAGTAGTGAGGACTGCATAGCACTGAAATCCCACTGAAAGGCTGAAGACATAGCTCAGTGGCACAGTGCCTGCCTGGCAAGTGTGAGCTCCTGAGTTTGATTTCTGATGCCAAAACAAAAAGAAAGAAAGAAATCTAAATGCCACTGAATGCCATTTTTCAATGTTTGATTTTGTTATGCAAATGTTACTTCGATTTAAAGAATGGATTTATTGATATCACATTTTAAAACATTTTCTTTGACCTAAAAGTTTCACTATCTTTTTTCTGATTTTAAAAGAGATTAAATCGCTTCATACAGGGGCCAGCAAGATGGTTCAGCAGTCTAAAGCACTTGCTTGGGAAAGGTTAGGAAACCGCAGGGACCACGGTTTGATGCCTGGCATCCCATGCTGTGCCAGCCCCACCCCCAGGGCAGGCTGAGCTGAATATAAAAAACACTTCAGTCCCTGCAATTGTTGTGAGCTTTAGACAGGAGGCCATCCTACATGGGAGGGTACGTTTGGCCTGGATGGAGCTCCTAGCATCCCTGTGCCTCACACACTGGGACTCTGACCCCCCTTCTGGGTTGACTCTCAGCCTCTGCCTCTCATTGGCATCTTCTTCAGTCTGGCCAGTGAGGAATGATGACCAGAAAACAGCTCCCTGTCTGACAGCAGCTACGTTTCTCTGTTTATAGCCTTACCTCCCATGGGACAGTCTTCTAGTATAGCAGAACTCTCTCTGAATCCTTCCCTTGCCTTGTCAATCCTAGAAATAGCAACATCTCCCAGATGCTGGTCCCAGGGCTACACCAACTTTGTTGACTTCTCTTGAAGATCATATCTTTACAAAGTCATGCTCCAAGTCTACAACCCTAGAACTTTAGGTCACTGAATCAAGCGGACTGCAAATTTGAGCCCATGCTGAGCAAAGTAGCTACTTAACAAATGTTGTCTCAAAAAGTTAAAAGAAAGTGAGGAGTGCACTTGGAGTACAAAGGCCCTGCATTCAATCCCCAGTGTGGAAGAAAGGAACTAGACTCCTAACTAAGATCCAAACTAAATGGGCACACTCTAGAGCCTCGAGTCTTGTCTCTTTCCTTTCTTTTCCTTACAAAATGTAGTATGCTATAGTTTATTCCCCATGTCTGCCATTCTGCATCCAGGGAATCGACCAGTCTCAGATAATATTCAAGGTAGAGCACATGCTTAGCATGTGCAAGCCCCTAAGCTAAGTTCCTAGAACCAAAAATAAAATTGTGTCTATACTGAGTATGAGCATGTACAGCTTTTTTCTTTCATTAGTCCCTCACCAATATAATATAACAGCTATTCCAATAACATTTATATTGGATTAGGTGTTATAGTCATCTAGGCAGGATTTAAAGTATACAGGAGGATGCATATATGTCTTATGCAAATATTATGTCACTTTACGTAAGAGAATTGAGTATCTAAGGGCTCTGATATGCCTGGAGATTCTTGGAGCCAATCCCTACACATATCTAAGGACAACTGCACAGAGCAACAGTTGACAAAGTATAGTCTGCAGGCCAAATTTGGCCCACTCCCTAGTTTTGAGAATAGTTGTATTAGTACAAAACCATGTCCTTTCATTATGTATTATCTATAGCTGCTTACAGGCTACAGTGACTGAATTGAATTCTTGGAACACAGATTGTGCGAGCTGAAAATATTCACCCTCTAGTCCTTTAAAAGAGATGCTACCCCGCTTCCACCCCCAAGCCTAGAGAAAAGCATAATTAGCTCTTTATCTCAAATACCTACTCCACCTTTCAGGAACTGGCTGCTTCGTGGCTTACCTGGGCCCACATACCTGATTCTTATAACATCCCAGGGTAGCTGCAAAACAGATGCCAAATGTGGCAGATAAATGCAGAAACTCAGTGAACATAAACTCAAGGACAGCGAAAAATGCTGAAGTGGGAGATAGTCCTACCAACTTTTTTCAGTCCTATCTGCACTGCTCTCAATATATGTCATTGTGATCTGTCCATTTAAGATAATGCTATTTTTTTTGTTTTTAATTGAAACATAATAATTGTACATATCTGTGGGGTGCAGTGCAATCACTTAAGACACGAATACAGAGAGTAGTGATCAAATTAGGTAAATCTTAACATTTCCTTGGGAGTCTTTTTAGCCTTTTGGTCTTTATAAAACATACACTTAAATTACAAATTGTAATCATCCTCTTCTGCTATAGAACACCAGACCTTAACCCCCTCTCCCTAACCGTTTCACTTTCACTGTCTGGCTTCTCTTCATCCACCTTCCCACTTGTTACTGGCTGCTATTGCAACTCTTGCCCTCTATGAGATCACTTTACCTTTCATGTTTGAGTGGGAATAGTCGGCCTTTGCTTTCCTCTGCCTAAAGTATAATTTTTTTTTATACTGGAGAGTGAACCCAGGGCCTCCACACGGAGCTATTTGCTCAGCTCTTTATTTTTCATTTTGAGACATGGTGTCACTAAGTCAACAAGTTTCCCAGAGTGGTCTTGAACTTGTGATCCTCTTATCTCATCCTCCCAGAGTACTGGGATTACAGCTATATGCTATTACACCTGGCTACAATAGTATTAATTTTGAAAAACACTTGATTTGATTCCCTACAGTTTTCTCAGGAACTTAACATCCACTTGGGCCTTTCTTCCTCAATCTCTATTGGCCCCTCAGGAGATTCTTTCTCGGCCCGGGCTCTGTTGTTTCTAGTCTGTCCTGATTCTAGATCTCTTGACCCTCTTGCGCTTCCTTGCTCAAGAAATAGCCTTTCTAGCATCCCCAGTTTCTAGAGAGAGAGGCACTCAGGGTGGTCTCCCTCCTCATTCTCCCAACTTCAGATCTCAGATGCGATGATACATTCTGACTACCTTGGAGACAAGAGGAAAAAATACAGGGCCTTCCAATTCCTAAAACTGAGCAAGTGTTTTGATTCTTGCCACTAAGAGGTTTCTGCAGATAACAGGCTAGCTGAGCTGTACAGATGCAGCCAAGACATAAAGAGCCAGTGCTGGGGAAAACTTCCTAAGTCACCAGTAGCCTGGCCACATAAGAGCTGGGAAAATGTTCACCAGCCCTAAGGGAGCCAGGATGATTTACATAATAAAGTAGGGGTAGGGGAGAAACTTAAATGTTGACATGGGCTACAGATAAGGATAGGACAACAGGAAGAAAGCAAAGTCCTGGAACAAGAGGTACAGCCATAAAGAGATGCTTCTGCTGCTTCTTGGCTGGTTGGTCCCACTGTGGTCATTCCGGTGATCTTCAGAACACAGAACTGGAACCTGCAGCAGTTTGTCTTGTCTTTCCTTCTTTTTCTTGTTCATTTAGCCTGAAGCTATGAGTTAAAATTGCCTTGTCTTTACTGGCCTCTAACTTAGTATACTTCGGATGTTTCCATCACAAGCTCAGTGGGTAGAACAAGAATGCCTTCTCTAAGTGCTGTGCCAGCCAAAGGAGTGTGTGTGTGTGTGTGTGTGTGTGTGTGTGGAGTGTGCACAGCCCACCCACACCTTCAGAAGCACAGCTCTGTGCATGCAACTCTAGCCACACAAATCACACACAGAGACACACACTGCCATATTCATGCACACCATCAGACACAACCGCATACATATTTTCGTAGCCTACACAACTACCCTTTACAATTTAAACTCCATGCAATGATTTTCACAGCTCTCTTTCTCTCTCTCTCTCTCTCTCTCTCTCTCTCTCTCTCTCACACACACACACACACACACACACACACACAGTTGAGAAGGTAAAACACAAAATATCATTCCAATTCACCCTGACAGTCAGACCACACACAGCTAGTTCTTCCAGAGGGCAATTCCATGCATAAATTCAGTCTCACACGCGCACGCACGCACACCCATTCACACCTAAACCTCCTTTCCAGCGGTGGTCAAAGTCTCACCCACAGTAATGTCCCTTGATTTGATGGGTTGACCCCATAGAAGAGGAATCCCTGAGAACCCCAGACTCGGGATGGAGTGGAGGAACGCAAGCTCCAGAGCTGGGGCCCGCGGCTGGGGAGGTGGGGAGATGGGGAGATGGGCGGGAGACCCTGCGGAACCCAGGCGATGGAAAACTCAGCGGGGCAACCTGGGGGACCGCCGCAGCGACCACCTCAGGGGCAGTGAGGAGCACAGATTACAGGTCGACCCTCCTGCCTTACTCTAGCGTCCCCCATCCGCACCTGCCCGGAACCCCAGGGCCCCAGCACGCACCACTGTCTTCTCACTCACCGGCGCCCGGAGCGGCGAGGGCGGCCTGCCTGCCTTGGCCTGCTCGCTGCCCCCGATGCAGGAGCGGGAGCCCGGCAAAGCACCCGGCCAGGGCCGCTGGGACCCGCCAGGGACGTGCAGCGTGGACTGCGAGGCGAGCGACCGCGGAGGCGCCGGCAAGCAGCCGGGACTCGGCGCGCAACCGGCGGGATCCGGGCTGGCTGTGCGCTCACGTGGGCACTGGGGCACTGGGGGGCCGGGGGAGGGGGCGGGATCCCCTCTGGGAAGGCCCCCCGCCTCCCACCCCGCACCCAGCTCAGGCTCCAAAAGCCGTGCGGGAGCTGTGGGACCGCGTGCTTGGAAAGGGAAGGAGGAGGGGACGCGGGGTAGCGAGGGTGGCGTCCTCTCCTGGCTCAGCCTCCGCCCCTGCTCAGAGCCGCGCCCCCGCACCGCCCACAACGCTTGCGGGGGCTTGGACTTCCCCTGGGTCTGCGCGGCAGCGCCGAGGTGCTGCCCCTCATCCTCCTCAGAGTCCTGTGGCCCGGGACCACAGCTTCTCCCTTAGGGCGCACTTTCCGTCCAGGACCGCTGTGCGCCTTCGGGTCAGCTCCTCTCGGTCTCTGAGCCTGTCCTTCTCGGCTAAACAAGGGAGATGACTCGGCCGACCCCAGAGAAAATTAAAGCTGAGAAAATTAAAGATGGGTGTGGAAAAGCTCCTTGCATGTGAAGAGCCGAGCAAACGGCAGGAGAATCGTTTCTGATCAGATTGTAATTAATAAGATAATTTTCCATATTCAGGTTTGCAAAGTCTACCTCCTTTTCATCTCCGCACCAGTTTGGTGGCTTCCAACGTCTTTTGCCTTCCTTGTGAGCTAAAGCCAGTTAGAAGGCTGAGCATGGAGCCCAGCCTGTGCATAAAAATTCTTGCTCATTATGGTTACAATGTAAAACACGCTCATTATTATTACGACGTAATGATGTCATGATTATATTGTAATGCACGTACATTTTACCGGTTATATACGTTCGCCATTGTTACTATTGTTCACTGAGCAATTGTTGATGGCAAGCTCCTGGATTCCGGGGCTCTTTATTCATATTTCCTCTACGTGCCGCTGTGAAGTAGTTCTCAGGGCTCCTATTCGCTGAAGAAGAAAAAGGAACGCGAAGAGGTTGGGTAAACTGCCCGAAGTCACACAGCCAGCTAGCTCAGACAACCACCAAAGAGGGCTTTTTTAAAAATGTTGGTTTCCGAGCTGGCCAGATAGCTCAGCAAATTAAAGCACCTGCGTAGGCGGACACAGGGACCAGGGTTCAAACCCCATCGTACTGTGCCCTGCTGGTCCAGTCCCTGGGGTAGGCTGAGATGGAGATTGATACTGGGCATGGTGCATGCCTATAATCCCAGATCTTGGGAGGCTGAAAACAGAAGGATCACTACAAGTCCGATCTGCATAGTGAGACCCTGTAGGCCCTGTACTAAACATATAAAAAATAGGTAATAAAATGCTGGTTTCCAATCTGCACACTACGTCAGCTAATTTAGTTTTCTTAGGAGCAGAGCCCTAGTATTGATATATTTTAATACTGCCCAAGTGATTCAAAAGTGTAGCTCAGATGAACCCCACTCTAAATGTCAGATTCCCCTGGGCCACACCTGCAACCGTGACTCACCTCAGGCACTATCTGTGCTCCAAAGCACCGCTTCCTTCTCCCCACCTGGGCCTGTTCCTGAGCAACTGGCTCTTACAATCATTTATGCCACAAATATTTGTTTTCCATGTAGGGTTCCAGGATGTGTTAGAGGCTGAAGATGCAGTAGGAAATACGTGCTTTGTTACACAAAACAATAAGCAAATAAAATAGCAGCTGTTCTCCAACTCTTATGTCTTCTGATCTCTAGGTTCTTAAAGACAAGAGAGGGTGTGAACACACCGTATCTCAAGTTTGTTTGTTTGGTACAAGATCTCATTACGCAGCTCAGACTCATAGTGATCCTCCTGTCTTAGCCTCCCCTGCTCTGAGACTACAGGCGCATGACACCACTCAAGGTTTCCGTGGCCCACACAGCACATCCTGCATGGGGCCAGCAAGGCATGCAACATGGGGGATCTAACCCTGGGTCCTTGTGCTTGCCAGGCAGGCACTTAGACCACTGAGCTACCTCTCCCTTATCTCAAGTTTAATCATGAGAAAAAATCATACCAAAAAAAGGCATTCTGCAGTCTACCTGACTGGTTGTCCCCAAAACTGTCAAGTTCAGAAGCTGTCATAACCAAAGGGAAGCTAGAAAGACAGGGCAATTTAACAGAAGCTGGAGGCCTGCAACAGAAAAAGGCCACAAGTTGAGCAACTCTAATCTGAAATGTTCCAAAATCCATTGCTTTTTGAAATCTGATAACATAGCACAGGTGGAAAATTCCACCACACCTATATCATCAGCTGTAGTCAAAATGCAGATGCACTAAAAATAGTGCATAACATTCTGTTCAGGTTATATGTATAATAAGAAACATAAAGGAATTCCATGTTTAATTGTGAGTACCAGCCATCAAGATATCTCATGATGATCTATATGTATTCCAAGAGTTCAAAATATGGGAGGAAAACCTAAACTTGGAAATATTTCTGATCCCAAATACTATAAGGATATTCAACCAACTTATATTGAGGGTGGGCTCTTGAGGAAAATCTAAATACAGTACGACCTTTA